>JAJLSR010000003.1:789334-957734 GCA_030567635.1 Nakazawaea wickerhamii
TTTTTGAGAAATTTTATTTAATTTGAAAAATTGAGTACCACAAGATCAAATTCGATAACAGTATCAAGATAACAATATAATAATGTCAGCTGTGAAGAATGTTGTTGTGAAGTTGATAGTCGGTGCCGGACAGGCGGCTCCGACACCACCAGTTGGCCCAGCGTTGGGTTCCAAAGGTGTCAAGGCCATTGATTTTTGTAAAGAATTTAATGCAAGAACAGCTCAATATGAACCAGGAGTACCTATACCAGCAGTGATAACTGTCAAACCAGATCGGTCATTCACTTTCGAAGTCAAATCGCCACCTACCGGGTTCTTGCTTTTGAAACTGGCCCAGATAGCTAAAGGTGCAGCACAGGTGGGTCCAGGTAAACCCACTGTAGCTGAGTTAAGTTTGAAACATGTTTATGAGATAGCAAAGATTAAGCAAGGTGATTCAAGACATGAAAATTTACAGTTGGAAGATATTTGTAAAAGTGTTGTGAATACCGCGAAGAGTATGGGTATAAAGATTTCACCATGAGATATAGATATATAATATGATATGAATAAACTTGTAAATATAAAATTTTATCATTGTAGTATTTTTACAAATAAAAATAAGGTAAATGTGTCTTTTAATACAAGTGATGTTTAAAATAATTTCTAATGAGAGACTATAAAAGTGTAAATGACAATTTAATTGATTTTTTTTAATATTTTTAATAAATTTTTACTTCTTCTTATGTTTATTCTTCTCTAACATTGCAATATGGGCAATTGACTGGTCCACTTGAGTATGTTCATGACCTTCCAGAGGAACAAGCTTGTCATCGATGATGTCACACTTGGCAATACTCATCAACCATGGATCTTCAAAACATCCTTCAATGGTAATTCTGCATGCTGGGGCTAAATCCACCATATGACCAATTAATGGTCTGCACACCTCGGGTAAGGCATTCAATAATCTCTTAGCACCAGTTAATTGCGAGGTATGTGATTTGCCATCTGGATCTTCTTGTGATTTAGCCAGCAGTACTTCTTCATCAATTTTAACTTCAGGTAATGTTCTAGTCATATCCTCTTTCAATGACGCAAACCCATCAGCACTTTCCTCGGCGATAGTGCCGTTGTATCCTGGAGGTGATGGCACTCTTTTCAACATCTCATTCAAAGTCAGTCCATCTTCTCTTGTGGCAAACATCTTAAAACTCTGATCTGTGACTCTTGGCACTTTCCATGGGAATTTCTTAAGCACCATACAACAGTATATTATCGCAGCGGACCAGACATCCACGGGTCTTGGATCGTACTTGTTGAATGCACACACCTCCGGTGCCAAATATGGATCTGACCCGACAATACCTTGTGCCTCGATCAAAGTTGGCGTGAAGGGGTAATTGAACACGACAGCGGATCCGAAATCGATAATCTTAACGATACCATCTTTAGTGATAACACAATTATCCAATTTCAAATCACGATGTGCTAACCCTAAGGAGTGCAAGTACCCTATACCGGTCAAGATTTGCTTGAAACAACAATTGATCTCCTCGACGCTCATCTTGTTGGACATGACGATGGCGAAAAGATCGTAATCACAGTACTCCATAACTTGCAACATGCGGTCATTTTCATATGATATCTCGACGGTCTCGATGATATTTGGGTGTTTCAAAGTGGATCCGACACAATACTCTGCGGTGATCTTCTTAGTGTAATCTCTCTTTGACTCGTGCACGTAACGAGCTCTGAATTCCTTAACGGCAAACACCTTTTTATCAGCTAATCTCTTTACTAATTTGACTGAACCACCGGCACCTGCACCCAAGTTATCACCAAATTTACCATACCTTTTAGAGAAGGGGATCGATGGTGTCGTGTTACCTCCAACAGACATCGCGACAGATTGCCCCGTCGCAGAGCCGTAACTTGTTGACACTGTAGGGTTACCCGTGTAAGTGTTTCTTCTCGAGGAAGTCGCCGACGAAGGGTTATTGACAACACCGTTAATATTCATATTGTTATTCAAAGATGTATTATTGCCAGTTTGACTTGGTGAAATACCCTTAATACCTTGAGATAACTGTGAGGTCCTTGCTGGCGATGACGAATAGCTGTTATTTCTTTTGAAAAATCTCTTCAAATCAGCCATTGATGAATGCCTTGTTGTCATCGGGTTGATGTTGTTATAAGACTGAGAAGACTCCTGAGAAGAAGTTGAGGAGGGACTATGACCGTAATCGTATTGATTGCCATTCAAAGAGGATAATTGGAAACTATTTGAATACGCAGCCGTTGGCGAAGTCAATTCCGCATTCGATAACCCAACAGCTGATGATTTTCTTGAACGTGAAAAGAGCCCGGACATCGACGAATGTGATGAAGATCTACTTAATGATCCATTATGTAATTGATGTTGTAATTTTTCCTTTTCTCTCTCTGCAGCGTTAGCAGCGTGAACTTGTGCGATTTTCTGTTTGGATATAACAAATCTTGGTTCTAAATCTTGGAATGATGACACTGAGGGTGATGAGATATTGATACTGGAGATGGGAGCACCATTGGAAAGATTTGGCATGTAATTGTTTGATGAATTCGGTATTGAGGACGATGAAGAGTAACGACCACCTGGTGCCGAATATGGAATCGATGATGATAATGAACGACCCAATTCACCTCCATTGATCGACACGGTTGATTGATGACGAGTGAATCTTGGTGACACTGGAGGCCTTATTGGAGGCGCCGATGTGTTGATAGCAGGGATCTCCATACCGTTTTGAGACAGTGATAACGGACCCTCAGTGTCTTCGTCGTCATTGGCGTTCAGTACACTCTCGACCCGAGACGGATGTTCGAGCGATCCTGCGCCGGACTCGTCTGAGGGCGACACACCTTCAATAGACACCGTTGTAGTGATGATTTGATCCCCATTTGACGTGGAACCAGCATTAGCGGTAGCGTTATTGATATTAAGAGTTAAATTTGACGGTTTTCTTCCCTTCTCGCCATTCATTAATTTGGATAACGATGACATCGGCAGAGGTGACACTCTCGGAGACTCACTTTGCCCTGCTGTACTATCTCCATTGGTATCGGCAAAGGACATTATGCAGGAGATGATCTATATAGATATATTATATATATATATATAGATATGAATATATGATCTATATCTAATATGGTTAAAATTCAAATGTACTTAACTTGACATATAAAAGTTGAACAGTGAGCAACAGGAATGCGCAGGAATAACGCAGAATTAATCTTCAAAGAGCCGATTGAACTGGATGTGAATAAGATTAATCTATGATATGAAGATATCGATATATTAATATAATATAAAGATATATCAATGTTTATTTATTTGTTTGTATATATAACAGTGTATGCAACTTGATATAATTGATTGATAAGAGTTGATTGTTGTTTTTAATTCGTCCAATTTAAATTTTCTGTTTTTTCGTTTGTTCCGCAAACAAAAAGTCTCGGTATGCCACTTAGCAATTAACAGTTATACTATGAGCGGTATAGATAGAACATAGAATATAAAGGTATATTTATATATTTATATAAAGAGCTTAGGTTCTTTTGGACTTTCTCTTGCTACTGTTATTGCCATTTTTATTCACATTGGAGGATGAAGTTGGGAAGAGTGGCACTTCTTTCTCCTTTGCAACTTGTTCTTTGTTTTGTTTCTTCCATCTATTTCTTTCCAATGCCGACTGCTTTTCTAATCTAGCGATTTCCCTCTCTGTGTCATCGTATAACTGTTTCATTAACTCATCATCGGCTAACTCTTTTCTAGCCGGCTTGTACATCGTACAATTATTGATAAAATTACCGCCTCTCAATTCCAGAAATGATGGATTCAGTAATACATGCATAAAAGATTGTGCACCTTGTTCACATGATTTTAAAAAGATAAACCATATTGGGTATAGGATCATGTATAAGAAAAGCCCCCATAATGTACCAAATGACATCACTCTTCTTGTAGATGGAGATCTCATGAATCCAGGATTAACCATGTTGACTCTCACAGTGTGTGGCAGTCCATCTTTTCTAGGAGTCTCAATCAATCTCTTTTGGAATTCAACACCAAACATTGATAACATTAATTTTGATGATCCAAACACTTTCCATGGTTGCCTCGAAGGGTACTTCTTACTTAACCATAAGAGATCCTCGAGATCAATCTTACCAAGTGATTGCGAATTACATGTAGTTAACAACACTTGAACATCTCTATCTGCCGGTTGGAATTTGAGGGCTGGTGCTAATAAGGTCAACAAATGGAAATGACCTAAATAGTTAATAGCCATTTGTCTCTCAACACCGTCTTCTGAGACTTGTCTTTGGTAACCAGATGGTAAACTCTCACCAGCGAGACATATTACACCATCGAGTCTTCTCACTGGAGTGTTATCTAACCATTTTGTCGCAAATTTTCTCACAGAGTGTAATGAATTCAAATCACAAACTTCACTATAAATCATACTGTTCCCTGTAGCGTCTCTCATATCATCGATGAAATCTATCAACCATGGGTTCTTCTCTGCTGGTGTAGCACTCAATATAACCACCTGAGCACCTTTCTTAGCTAAATCATACACCAAAGCACGTCCCAATCCTGACGTGGCACCAGTTACTAAGTAAACTTTACCATGGAAATCCCTTTCCCACGTATTTCTTGAACCACCGAAATACAATTTAAGTGCTAGCGAGGTGATGATAGGTGGGGCATATTTCTTGATATATGGCCATCCGGGGATCCCATCTGTTCCCTCGACAATCAACGTTCCAAGAATATTTAATGGCATTATTCGATATTTGATCACACGCGACTGATTTGATATTTAATTTGACTGGATCTAATATAACTTATCGCTTTCTCGTATTTAACACGTAAGATCAACTCAATGTTTAATATAAGATACTTAGACAACACTCTCACAATCTATACCGACTTGATATATATAAATAACAAAGATCAATCCCTTTATCACCTATAGCCTTATAAAATTCTTTGATCAAATTTTCACACTGAAAAAAAAAATTTAAAAAAATTTCACTTTACAAAGAGATCCATCTCATCTTACTAAATAAACTACGATGTCTATTTTAGATGAAGGTGTATTCTATATATCAAAGGGCAGTCCCTCAGACAAGAACCAGACTGGGTCCATAGCGTACTCATCGTCATTACACAACTCGAGCTCGTTCCAATCTTTTAGGCAATGTGCATCGAGTAAGAACGGATTTGTGTTTCTGGGAGGTCATCAGGAGAAATTAATCGTTGCATGTCCCAATAAGGCCTTGATACAAGTGTACTCGCTGGGGAAGGAGAGCCCTGACCAAAGGATCCCGATCCCGGAGGAGTTAACTTGTTTAGCGCTTTGTAACCATGCTGGCACACAAGACCCATGGTTGTTAGCAGGTGGTTCCAAGACGGGGAAATTGTACGTCTGGGAGTTCAATTCAGGATTGTTGCTTCACGCCAGAGAACTCCATTACCAAGCAGTGACGTCTTTGAAGTTCACTCACGACGGTGAGTTCATCGTATCGGGTTCAGTAGATTCAAGAGTCATCGTATGGAAGACATTTGACTTGATCACTTTGAATGATGATTCTAAATCTTTGAAACCTTATGCCGTGTTCACTGAACATACTTTACTGGTGAACGATATCGTACTAACAAAGGGGAAAGTAAACGATTTAAAATTTTATTCTTGTTCCCAGGATGGCACTGTGAGATGTTACGATATACGTTCAAAATCGTTATTGACTACCTTGGTAGCGTCTGCTCCTGTGAACAGTCTCGCTTTGGATCCAGCAGAGAGAACTATCTTCCTCGGATTAGAGACAGGTATTATCAGACTGGTTCCATTGTACGTAGTGGATCCTCAAACTAGAACTTTACAAAAAGTTGGTGGTAATGGAAAGATAATAACGATACCTGAAGATCCGAATTTGAAATACTCATTTGTACATCACCAGGGATCATGCGTTACCACGTTACTGTTAAGTATCGATGCTACATATCTTTGCTCAGGTGACGAGAGTGGTAGAGTGTTCGCCAGTGATGTGATCACTAGACAAAATTTAAAACAATTTAAAGAACTGCCATTCGGCATATCTGGATTAATATGTTTTATTCATGACTCCTCAAAACCTAATAAACACATCATAGTGCCAGTTTTGAAAAGGGTGCTAGCCACGGAATCTGATTTAATTAAGCATGAACTTTTCTTAACTAAACCACAACAATCACCACTGCCACTGTTCAATATCCAAGAATTCATCGATATTGCCAAATCACAAGAAGTCCAGTTCTTAGAATTAGGCGAAGTGCAATCCACTGTGACGACAACTTCGACGTCTAATGATGATAAGAAGAAGATACTAGAATTAGAGGAACAACTTCAAAAGATGACAAAGGGTTATGCTTCATTAAGAGAGATACATGAAGAATTATATAAAGAACATACAAAATTAATAGGTGAATCTAATTAGAATATAATTTAATATATTAAAGTCATTACTTCGTAGTATCAGGTTTCTTTGCCTTTCGCTTCAGTTTCTTCTCTTCTGGCGTGGGCGATAACGATCTATTAAAACCTTTCTCTCTATTCATGTACTGTCTATACTCCGATTTCTTGTTCCTTGACGCTCCATAGACGTTTGTGCCAGCGACTTTCTTTTCTTTTGTGGTACCAAAGCCACTGAATCCCATTAATTTCAGCATTTCAATCTGTGTTGGATCTTCTTCTATTGTTGTTATTCTGCCTCTTTCTTCAGAGTCCTCAGCTTTTATCTCATTTGGTTCATCTTTTGAGTCTTTCTTTATTACTGGTCTCTCTCTGTATTTATCATCTTTTGGTTTTCCAGTGGGACTTCTATCTCTAGATTTTGTTGTTTCTGTCATCTTTATATGTATGTGGATATGTATATGTTTTTTCTATTTACAATCTTCAACTAATGAAGTTCTCAATTAAGTTCAAACGACTAGTAAATCAATATATCAATAAATCAATTCACCCTCTATAATTCGAATAATCCCAATCAATAATTAACAATCCTACTTCAAATGTATATAATCAATACAACACTATACCACCTATCCTTATCTCATCTCTTGTAATATCTTTGTGGCGCTTTAAAGAAAAAAAAAATTTCAGAAAAATTTTTAATTTTTAAAAGCTCATCTCAAAAATACTACAAGTGAAGTTCATCTGTGCTGATTCCATATAATAAATTCACTCATAAGATGAAGATAAAGACTATCAGTAGGTCTTCTGACACGTATGTCCCAGTGAGGAACACCCAAGAGTCGGCGTTACCTCGTAATTTGGATCCAGCCTTGCATCCATTCGAGAGAGCTAGAGAATATACCAAAGCCTTGACCGCTACTAAGATGGAGAGAATGTTTGCTCAACCTTTCATAGGACAATTAGGACATGGGCACAGAGATGGTGTTTATTCGATTGCGAAGAACTTGAATATTGTTAATAAAGCCCTGACTGGTGATGGTGAAGGTATTATTAAATATTGGGATTTAACTTCGAGAGAGGAGACTTATTCATTTAAAGCTCATTATGGTATGTGTTCTGGTTTAGTAGTGACACCAAATCAACAATTACTTTCATGTGGTGATGATAAGACCATAAAGTTATGGGATGTAAGTAATGAATCTAATTACGGACAAGACATATCTGAAGAAACAGTATCGACAAAAGGGTTAGTGAAGACTTTCCTTGGTGAAAATGCATTCAAGACCGTAGATCATCATAGAAAAGAACCCTTGTTTGTCACCGGTGGAGCAGAGATAAATCTTTGGGATATGCAAAGAACCAAGCCAATATCGAATTTGTCATGGGGAGCAGATAATGTTGTTAGTGTTAAGTTTAATATGACCGAAACAGATATTATACTGTCCACTGGTTCAGATAATTCGATAATATTATACGATATTAGAACCAACACACCAACACAGAAAGTGAAGACTTCACTCAGATCTAATTGCATAGCCTGGAATCCTATTGAACTGTTCAATTTTGTCACCGCTTCCGAAGATCATAATTGTTATTATTGGGATATGAGAAATATGTCAAGATCATTAAACGTTTTCAAAGATCATGTATCCGCTGTGATGGATGTAGATTTCTCACCAACTGGTCAGGAGATCGTCACTGGTTCGTATGATCGTACAATAAGATTATTTGATGTTAAGAAAGGGCATTCAAGAGATATTTACCACACTAAGAGAATGCAACATGTCTTTGTAGTGAAATTCTCAATGGATTCTAAATATATCTTAAGTGGATCAGACGATGGTAATGTGAGATTATGGAGATCTAAAGCTAGTGAACGTTCCGGTGTCAAATCATCAAGAATGAGATCTAAATTAGAGTACGATGAGAAATTGAAAGAGAGGTTCCAAAACATGCCTGAAATTAAGAGAATCTCCAGACATAGACACGTACCGATCGTGGTTAAGAAAGCTGGTGAGATCAAGAGAGTCGAGATTGAGAGTTTACAGAGAAGGGAGAATAATGAGAGGAGACATTCAAAGAAGGGAAGTAAACCGTTCAAGAGTGAAAGAGAGAAGCATATTATGGGACAAGCATTTAATAAGAAGGATGTTTCGAATTGATATAAGAATTTTGTATAATAGCGGTATAAGTTGAAGAAAGATACACTTTTTATCTAAATTGATTAGACATATATAAAAACATGAATTTTTATTAACTAAAGGTACAAATGACATGATTTTGAATAATAAAAAAATTATGGTTTAAACCAAATAGAAATCATTTTTGAGTAAATCAAAAGGAGAATTAAAAATGGTAAAATTGATTAAGTGCAATAATTATAAAATTGAATTAACGTAAAAGACAAACTGATTAAAAAGGTTAAAGTAATAAAGAATAAAAAAAGAATAATAATAATTAGTTAAAAAGGTAAAGTTACAATACATAAAAAGACAATTCAAAAAGAAAGTAAGAGTGATAAAAATGCAAGAATCAAAACAAACAAAAAAAATATGTAACTTCTCTTTCCTCCTTCATTTGAATGATATCTATAGATTTTTCATGGATTATAATATGATAATAATGATGGTGATAATTTTTTTTTTTTGTACCTTTGATTTTTTTTTCTAAATTTTCATTTTTAATGATAATGGTAACTGTATAAATTGAATTGTAATTTATATAATTAAGATTACCATGTAATATAAATATGACTATCCTAGCTTTAATTTTTATAAACGGCGGTTAAATTCATATATTAATATCTAAACTTAATCTTATATCATCAATACCGCTTAAATCATTTAATAATGGTAAGATGTCTAATAATTCACAATCATGAGTATCGCTGAACCAACTACTTATTGGCACCGCGTGTTGTGGATGAAAGATATAACTTGCAGGAGAATTATCAATAATTATTAAATTTTTTAAATCTCTACCCATTTGTGAAAGATTTTTAATATAATTACCTTGATAATTATAACATGAATCTCTAAATAAACGATGATGTATAGTTCTTTCTTTATCCAATATATCTAATAAAGGATCTCCATAACGTGATACACTTGCTGTGAAAACGACAACTTCATACCAACGTGAAACTTGTTGTAAAAATTCATCAACGCCGGGTCTCTTTATAACATAAACGTTATGTACTTGACCTTCAATTTCAACGGGTATAACAAAATCTGCTTGTCTAACGTATTTAAAAGATGAATGTACTAAAGTTTCATCCAAATCTAACACAAGACATTTTTTATTTGCCATTTCCTTTGTTGGTTTTTCTAATAACCAACCCGACGAAGCCATTGATTGACCTGGTTGAAACGCTGTTAAATCTAAGCTTTCACTGCGCTCGTAATCTTCAGAAGAAGAAGACGAAGAAGAGATTGAGTTTTGATCAGTTTCTGGTGAATCATATTCCTCTTCATGTTCAATATTATGAGCGGTATCATTATTTATAGCACTTTGCAGTGTAGTTTCACTCACTGTTATTTCATCATTCGCTACGATAGATTGTGTATCCTTTGAGCTATCCGATGAATCCTTGGCGGCTGTTGTTTCTATTGCGGTTGGCTTTGTTTGTTGTTGAGATCTCAGTTTTATAGTCGGTGAATGAGATTTATCTTGATGTTGTTGTTGATTATGTGATGTGTTCTGTGGTGATGACAGTGACTTCTTATTTGGAGAATTAACTTTAACCGATGTATTTTTATTTAAACCTTCACCCATTGAAGCAGATAAAGATTTTTGAATTTGTGATTGTGTTGGAGTTATCCTTTTTTGATGAGAATTTCTTGACCTTAGATGATTATCGTCGTCGGTTTCAGACAGAGAACAACACAACAAAGATGATAAAAAGGACATGATGACCTACTGATGGCAGATCGTGCACTTTAATGATGCAAAATGATGACTTATTGTTGTGTTTGTTGACCGAGTAGTGGAATGCACTGGAATGGGACTTTATGCATTTTTTTTAATATTTTTTTTCCTTTGTCTAAAGTTTTTTTACTTCATTCTGTGTCACCAATTTTTTACTTGTACTTGGGATAGAATTGGTAGAGTTTACTACAAGTATTACCGAGATTTCTTTGCTTTACGTATCGGATTTATCATAGATAGATTACTAGTAGTACTATCAGTCAGATATATAGATATAAGACTATTTATATACACCGGTCTGCCGTGGTGAAACCAAGTTTATCTATATATCCGGTATAGAGCACTCGCTACCCTCAACAGCGCAAAAACTTGTCCCAAAACGCACTATTTAACCTGGTTATATCGTTTACCAATATCATTTACAATTGTATATCTATACCTATATCACACATTCGCATAGCTCTTACTCCATCATAACAATTCCCGCGCAACGACGGCACCCATCTTGTATTCACTTTCAAATTCAATTACAGTATAAGCTTGATGTATTGTATTCATATCCCCATAATACAGTTTTGCCGTCTCCGCGCATTTAATGTCCTTTGCTATCTTGACTAGATTGAACTACCTGAACTACGCATTTGACCGAATCAGATACTGTATAACTAGATACTGATAATGGTAATCCATTGAGCCGCATTTTGTATAGTATCCATTAGCCATATCAACTAATGCATATACATGTAGGCCAATTGGTTTGAATCCTTCTATTTTAGTCGGCATAGTACCCTTTAAGATGCCCTGTCACTTTCCCAATAAAGAAAAAATTAATTGCGTTATTAAGGTAAAGTTATTTGTAAGTAAGTGTAAGTAAATAAGGGATTTAGTCATTACATAGAACTGATAGCCTACCGATATCATAATATTGATCTTGTGACCATGTGCATACTTTTTTCAAGCTTTTTAGTTTTTCCTGATATGTGTGTATTGCAGTGTGTATTGCAGTTGATAAATGGTACTGTCATTGCCAAGCCATATCATAAGCACTATCAGCGATTACTGTAAAATTCAAATAGATGATTATATCTTTATCAATTAAAATTCATTTCATCATTTAATCAATTTGATGATAATGATATAGTCCTATGTAAATATCGCTGATCATATCTTAACCCTCGTATGACCCGCGGACACAATGCTACAAATTGATATCTGACACACGACGCGGATTATTATTAAAAGTACATATTATAATTGAAATTCTCTTAAACATTTCTTCTTATATTGATAATCATAATCTTCTGATACGATTAATTTTCTCACAACTCTATACCTTTCCACTAATTCACAAAGATCACTAAATTTAAATAAATTTGATTCATCTTCACTTAATTTTGTTATCATATTAAGTAATAAATCATCTTCACTTAATCCGACTAAATTACTATATGATCTCTTATTACCGTTACTGGTATGCTTTGTCGGTACATTTACTGCAATACGACTAGACTGACTTATCGCCGGGGTAGGGATATTCACTGCGTTTGATGTTAATTCAGGTGATGATGGAATCACCGTCGACGTGGGTGGTGATGATAATCTTGATTGTTGATGATGTCTCTTTTGTTGTTGAATTAATTCAGGTTCAATATTAATATTTTGTTGTGTCTGTTGTTGTGGTGGTGATGAATTCTTATCAAAATCTAATTCAAATTGTAAATTTCTACCAATTAATTCATGATAATGATAAATATAAAAATTACCATGTTTCATCAATTTTTTAAATGTATCTGTCTTACCATTCAATTGACCGCCCATCTCCACGTACTCTCTCTTATAATACTCGATATTCAGTGTATTCATATTAAATCTCCCCTCCGAAGCGAGCCATCCAAATCCTGAACTCTTATAAGATAAATATCGGAAAACCATATACTCCATCTTAATTTCATCTAATTTCTTTCGTATATTCTCCTTATCGAATATCTTTAATGAATTGGGGAATTTCAGCATCATCTCCTCAGCGATAATTAATGTCAATGGCTTATTCGGGTTTAATTTATTAAATCTTTGCTTTGAATTTAATCCATTTGATGTATACTTGGCATATAAATCAATTAAGGCAAATACTTCTTCCTCTGTATACGGCTTTCTACTATTAGTCTTATAAGTTGATCTCTGTTGCTGTTGTTGGTTTTGCAATTGCTGAGCTATCAAGGACGCGTCCAGCTGTTGCAGCTGTTGCAGTTGCTGCAGTTGTTGTAACAGTAATTGATGTGGTGTGGTATTTTGTCCCTGTTGTGGTGATGTTTGAGACTGTTTTTGCAGCAGCAGCAGTACTTGTTGTTGACCCTGTTGTTGACCTTGCTGTTGAGGCTGCTGTGATTGACCCGATGGCATCATCTGGTTCATCTGAGAGATATTGAATGAAGACATCTTATCTCAATAGTTTATAACTCTTAGGGGGTGATATCAGCTCTTTGTGTTTGTATTGTTAATTTCAACTTCTCCTTCTCCTCTTTGTAATTTATTTTTTGTCTGTTTGGAGATAATCGTATCATTGAGTCTGGAGTGCACGACCAATTTGAGATTGAGAATTTTTATAAACTCTTAATAGAAAAATCATATAGGATGAGATAAATAACATAAAGATACAATGAGTACAAATACAAGAACCGCATCAGAAAGCCCGAAAGAGGAACAGCCACCAGTTAAAAAGATAAAATTGGAATCCCAACCATGTTACACACTATACATAAAGAATTTAAATGATAAATTAAATAAAAATTTCTTAAAAGAACAATTATATATATTATTCTCAATTTATGGTGAAGTGATAGATGTTATAGTGATAAAAAACGCAAAGATGAGAGGTCAGGCTCATGTCGCATTCACTAGTGTTGATGATGCCAGTATGGCTATGAGATCGTTACAGAATGATGTTATATTTGATAAGAAAATGGTTATTGAATGGGCTAGGACTGATGCAAAGATAATTGATAAATTATCGCTGGTGTGACCTGGGGTATCTGTATATTAGGGTTAAATTTAATAACTATAGCGTTAAAGCTAAGATCGGGTATATTACAGAGGAAGTCTATTACGAGATTTGAAATCATTCACATAAGACAATAAATATCATCCATATAGGTAAATAAAATTAAAGGGTACAAAAACTTACATAAAAAAGATCAAGCGGTTTCTGTAGTTTGACGTTCTTCCAAAGCCTCAGTTCTTGAATCTGTAGAAGAAACGTCCTCTTTATGATGAAGAGCTTCCTTTTCATCAGCGATTCCAACAACGTTAGCTGGAATCTTTGCTTCATAGCTTGAACTTCTCCATGGTGGGATATTGTCTTCCCAAATTTGAGTAATTTCTTCCAATGTCTTACCTCTTGTCTCTGGGAACATGAAGAAAGTTTGAATCGTTAAGCAAACAGAGAAAACACCAAACATTATATAAGTTTTCCAAGTGATATTGGTAAACGCCGTTGGAACAAACATACCCAATGCGAAATTGAAAATCCAATTAAAAGCCGTGGTTAACCCATTAGCCTTAGCTCTTTGTCTAGTTGGGAAAATCTCAGAACAGTAAAGCCAAATACCTGGACCCCATGTAGGCAGGAATGAACAGACGAAAAGATAGGAACATGCAATAACGGCATTCGAAGCTTTCTTATTCGATTCTGGAATCAAGATTCTGATATTGGCATTGCCGTCAACGGAATCAACAGGGAATGAGTAATTGGCTAATAAACCGGCAACAGCGAATAACCATGTAGTCATCAAGACACCACCAACTAATAAAAGGGGTCTTCTACCGACTTTATCGATGATGAAGAATGCAGGGATAGTCATAACGACATTCAAGACGTATTGAATTGCAGAAGAAACCAAGTTTCTATTACCTTGGAAACCAGCCATTTCAAAGATATAAACGATATAATACATCATAACGTTCATACCACACATTTGTTGCCAAACTTGAGCACTAATACCGACAACAGTTCTTTTCAAATTCTTCTTGTTAAATAATTCATAATAAGTAACCGCCTTGGAGTCTTCATCGATGACAACTTGTTCTTTAATTTCTTCTAATTCAATTAGAACAGCTTCATCGTGAAGATCACCTTTTGCGTTAACTTTAGCGACAATCAATTCAGCCTCATCCCATCTACCGTGATTAGCCAACCAACGAGGAGATTCAGGCAAGAACACAACACCGAAGAATAATAAGAGCCCTGGAATGATTTGAATACCCCAAGCGACTCTAAAACTTCCAACACCGTCAATGAATGAACAACCATAACCGATGAAAAAATTAATCATTATCCCCCAAGTCACGGCCCATTGGAAAGTACAACCAATAATACCTCTAACTTTTTTTGGAGATATCTCTGAACAATAAGAAGGTGCTGTCGAAGTGGCAATACCGATACCTAAACCTGCGATAAGTCTACCAAAGATTAATTGAGTAATATTTTGCGAAGAAGATTGAATTGCCGCACCAATCATCCAAAAGACAGAGGCTAATTGTAATGAAACACGACGACCCAAGGGGTCAGCGATGTATGGGTTAACCAATGACGCCAAGAAGGAACCACCAGCCATTGAGGAGGTGATACCACCCTGAGCGATACTTGAAGGGTGATGGAAATATCTTAAATAATGTTCTTGAGATACAAATGAAGAAACAGATGATATATCAAAACCGAATAACAATCCACCAACTGTTGCAACAATGGCAATAAAGTAAATGTTATAAGTTTTTGGCCATTTATCGTAATAATCCGATAATGGATTTCTTGACAGTTCTCTCATTTTGATATATATATTTTATTATAGTTCAAGAAATTATACAGGTTATTAATTACAAGAAAACCATTAGTCGAACTCTACTTATATATAACAATAAAAATTAGACAAAAATGAGGTCATGTGTTTTGTTTCGTTTTGCATTATAGTCAGCGAATTAAAATTATCACCATTTTACAAGAAACGATCCACAATGCACAAAAGTGGTATTGTTTCTTTTAAATTCAAACATCATATGCCTTAATTTTAAAAAGTTGGGGTAATTAAAGGTCAAATTTAATTGAAAATTAAAGGGTGTGACCGATAAACATATACAGATTTAAACGATTTACGTTAAGCTTTTTAGCTAACGGTACGTCAACAGAAATTTTGAGGCACCATATATGGTGTGTGTATCTGGTATGACTAGGATGCTCGATTACCAAAAAACTGTATATCGTTAAATGATATATTAATTCGATTATCATTTAATAGAACATCAACGTAGACCCTGAAGGCAAGCGCCGTGAATTTAATCAAATTGTAGTGTTCTTAATACAGTAACTTCTAAACAAATATGTGCCTTTGCCCCCTTTTCAAAAAATATAAATAGTGGGGTGAGTGAGGACAGCAATTGCGCCGAACGTCTTGGATTTTTTCCTTTTGACTACTGTAATTAATTATATTGCTACCATAGTGCAGAAATGGCATGTCTTCGTACCCCACCCACGTCATATTACATTAAATTTAATATGTGGAGAGATGTTGAGTAAAAAAAGGAGAATGAAAATGAAGTAGTGATAGAGAGAAAGAAAAATGTAACATTGTCACAGGTGATCGTGGGGCCATGAATCTTAAATCTTGTACTGTTTATAGGGTATTAAGGGGAATTAGCAATATTACAACAAGATAACAAAGAAAAGTCTCATTATTATTATATTAATTCTTCTTCTTCTTCCTCCTCTGCCAGTTTAACATCTAAAAACAGGCTACCATACCAATTATCAGTCGTTGATTTTAATTGACAATAATAATCAGAATCATCAATTGAGCATCCCACTAATCTTGTCCCTTGGAACAAAGGCTTATCAAATTCCTCTTCATCAAAGTCAATACGCGAATCATGCTCATTTAATCCGCCACTACCTTCCTTAGTAGTGTCCACCGTTTGCAAACTTCCAGATCCAGTCTCTAAGACACTCATAAGATGTGACCATAGCCCTTTTAAATGCAATACAACAACGTTACTATCTGCCTCAGATAACGTTAGCCCCATATAGTCTTCTTGTATATTACCCTTCGGGTCCTCTATGAAATCCCAATACGCTATTGAGTTGGGGATAAGTACACTCTTTCCCTTCCCTCCCTGGCACACAGTATCGGTGATATCCCAGGGCAAGACTTTCATATTGAAATCTAGTAAGGAGGATACATACTCAATTTCAAATTTCCCCGACTTCTTATCCTTTGACATTATCATCAAATGAGGTCTATACAACAATTTCAAACAACCACATTCGTCAATGTGAGACCTGGGGAATCCAAGCCAGTAGTGTTTATCCTCCGACACAGATTTAGGTAATCGCGACGAAGGGATAGGTGTCATATTAGTACCACCACGTAAGGGGCCCACATGGAACGGTTTAGAACCTGTCTCGTTCAGGACTTGTTCAGCTAACTCTGGTTTACCTTCATAATTCTCTTTGAAACGTGGTCCAGAGATTCTTTCACAGAACCCGTTGACAAAGCTGCATCTCATGATTAATAATGGATCAATATCGTAGATGAAATTGATGGATTCCATATCTTCCTCAGGGTCTTCATCAAAGAATGGAACCCAGTTTTTCTCCTTCTTTCTAGGCAATTGACCTTTAATTTTGAAAAGCACAAAGGTGTTATCAAATGGCTTGAAACCGTGCATACCTCTTTTCTTCCCAATAGCATCACTAATCATATTGAAAATCACCACGGGTTCTTCATCGATTTCACCCTTTGCGTTTTTGAATTTTCTAACAAGTACTCTTGGGTCTTCAGGGCCCATTAACATGAATTTATTAGCAGGCAGTAAATCAATAGGAATTTTCAAAATATCGGGGAATTTCATTTTCTTCGCACGTCCATATTGATCCATCACCGTGAGCTCATGTCCATGTAATTCCTTCCAATTTTTATCAAATAATTGGACATTTAACAAACTAATCGTAGGATCAGATTTCAAATGTATTGCTGAATAAATAATTCTGCTAACCATGAAGTGAACTTGATATTTCTCTAACCAAACACTTGAGCCACCAAATCTCCACCATTTCGTCTTCAAGATCAAATCTTCATTCTCATCTCTCTCATCTAAGAAACAATTAACAGCCATCGGGTAATCATCTAATGCATGTGTATAAATTCTTCTTCTAATTTGCTTCAAGTCATCATGAATCTCATTCTTGGGACTCACTTCAATAGCGTCCCTCACTTGTAACTTTTGACATTTAGCACTCAATGACAAGTCTCTCCTGTTCATGAACGAATACCCCTTCATGATAAAACTCGAATATGGTTGATTTATTACTGGTATCAGTATCGGTGAACTCATTTTCAAATCTGTATAATCTAAAAATTGTAATTTATAATGATTCATCGTCCTGAACACTCCATTCAAATTCGCCAGTATTATGAGCACCGACACCGCGAGCCCAGTGATGACTCTTTTCTTCTGATTACTCACTCGCCTACCTAGCACCAACTTGGTATAATTAAGCGTGTACACAACCAGTGGTATAGTCAAGAAGATCATCGCAGATACATAGGGGAAATCTGCCGGTATAATCTCCATCTTTGCTCATATATCTAGTGGAACCGTATACTGCCTCTAATGCAAATACTAGTTGACAGGATCTATATGATCTATATATATCCCAAGACAACACCTAATTCAAATATATCCTGATACAAATCTAAAGTTATCTACCTGTTATTTTGGTAAAGATTCATTTTTTTTCTTTTCTTACTGTGCGCTTTTTGTATCGGGTAAAGCTAAGACACTTAATTTTCCCATATTTAGTACACTGTCTTTTGTTTGCTGTTATAAGACATCGCTCGCACGTTTTCCTGATTCTCGTGAGTGAGTGAGTGATCTTCAGCCCTGCTTAATGCGTTATTTGTTTATCTAGGCTAAAATAGAGAAAATAAGGTACAAAGAATACTACGTAATTATGGTGTCAGAGAACCAATTTTGACTCAAGTATTTTGGTGTTTATTACGATAGGTGAAACATATAGTAAAACATATACACTATAATTTATGTCTTAAGACTAATGAACCTTCGTCGTATAATTTCGAAATATGTCTTTTGAATATTGTCTTACATTTATTTCTCCTCAATTTCAATGTCGGCGTTAACAGCTCATCTTGTAATTTTAAAGGTTCAACATCTATAAATATATTGTGTAATTTTTCAAATTTTTGAAGATTACTATGAACAATGTCATTATTTAACGAGCTAAGTATGAATTTCCGTAACTCAATTGAGTTATTTAATCTGGTGATCAATTCATTATCGTTTAACGACAGCACTTCATGCATCTTGTCGTTTTGTTGTAATAAACTTCTAACAAATTTCAAATTGACTCCAGCGATACCAATGAGATAACTTTTCTCAGGGTCTCCATGTACATATAGTTGAGTCAACATTGGATTCGTCGAGAGGTAAACGTTCTCGACTTTTTCAGGTATAATGTATTCACCATTTTGTAATTTAAAGAAATTCTTAACTCTATCGAATATGAAAATCTTTCCTTCTTCATCAATCTTGCCTATATCACCTGTATGAAACCAATTTTCATCGTCGATCAGTTCAGCACTCAGCTCAGGGTTTTTATAGTATCCGGGAAACACCTGAGGTCCTCTAAGCAAGATCTCCCCTGCTGGTACAGCAGACTCTTCACCATTTGCCAGGTCCACATTATATGTCAATTGTGGCATCCCTTTCAATTTGATCTCAGTTGTGCAACCAATGGGACCTGAACTCCCACTGTAATCATAACCCGAAGTGGCACACACGGCTCCATAAGTCTCTGTACAACCATAAAGCTGTGTAAACCCAATATCAAGACATTTAGCTAAAAATTCCAAAGTTAGTTTATTTATAGGTGCCGAAGCACTCATTACAAACTCGACATTATCGAACCCCATATAATGTCTCAAGATGTTGCAAGTCTCTTTGTTAAAATAATCCGTGATATCATGATCTATTAAATAAGCTTTAATCATTGACTCAAATCTTGAGAAAACGCGGGGGACTCCAGTGAAGTAACACGGTTTCAAGATTCTTAAATTCTCAATCAACAAGTTCGGGTCGTTGTTCAAGGGGAATCCAACGGCGATACCGCGACATAGACTCACCATCGACATTTGTCTCTCTAAGATATGAGGCAATGGTAAGAAACTCAAGGCGTATTTAGATTGTGTCTCACATGTTATCTTATTTAAATGTATAAGCGCGAATGAAATACCAGCTACCGCGATATGATGAGTTAACATCACTCCCTTGGGCATTCCTGTGGTTCCAGAAGTGAAACTTATCGTATATATTGTGTCT
Source organism: Nakazawaea wickerhamii (assembly GCA_030567635.1). Lineage (NCBI taxonomy): Eukaryota > Fungi > Ascomycota > Pichiomycetes > Alaninales > Pachysolenaceae > Nakazawaea > Nakazawaea wickerhamii. The sequence continues at coordinate 809,125 of JAJLSR010000003.1, forward strand.
GGTTGTGGTGGCTTGAAATCGTGAACTCTTTGTGATCCTAATTTTTCAAGTTGAGGGAATTCAATTAATTCTATTCCCAGTTCATGGAATTTGTAATACTCTAGGTCTAAGATATCATCCATGCACACTACACCGATGAAATAAGTTAAATTATTCTCTTGCTTGATCTTTATCAATTTATCTAATTTGTCCCCAGAGCAAAACACAATAGGTGACTCAGTCAATTCTAATATATAACTAGAAGTCTCTGGACCTAAAGTGTCATATAACGATGTATCAGTGAAACTATACGATTGACAAGTCAAATCAGTCAAGAGCCATTCTAATCGGTTTTCACTATACAACGTCAAGATAAAATTATCTAAATCGTGTTGTGGGAGCTTGAACTCGTTCTGTTCAAGGAAATTCAATATCCCACTACCGATATTGATCTTTCTCCGCTGCACAGTCTCATAATCTTGGAAAGTGAATTTAGGCTCATAACTCTGTGTACTGTGATCGTAGAGTCTTTCACCGAGACAATCTTGTTTCAAGTACATCGAGACACTCAATTCGAAGAAATCATGTAATGTCTTAATTGAAGAATGCACGGAATTGACAAGTGATCCGCCATTGCATGCTTTGTTCATATACACCGAGGAGTAACCTGGTTTCTTGGTTCCTGGGATGCGTACAGCCCCATTGATTTCTTCATTGGGAAGGGGTAATTGTGAAGACATCATCTTTACCAATTCATCTTGCTCAATTGTGTTATAATGGGTATTACTAGTCATTGTCATTATCAATGAATCAATGCATCGATTTTTGACATAATTGTGCTTTATATCGTTATATATAGGTAAATTTTTATATATCTTATCGATGGTCACTATTGTACGGTGCAACGCATCGGGGAAAAAATGTGGGGATGTAAATGATGATAACTGAACGCAATTTAAATGAGGAGAATTCAATTACGAAAAGAACAAATAAAGTCTAATTGATTAAATAAGTAGTATCAAATAATTTATTTAGTTTCATAATTTTGATTTCTTGATCAAACTACCTTCCTTATACAATCGTTCGAAAACATCTTCAAATTTTTTCTTCGCTATACTTCTCTTGATTTTCAAAGTTGGCGTCACGACATCGTCTTCCACTCTTAATGGATCAACAGCGAGATGAAGATTGTGTATTTTCTCAAAACCTTGCAAGCCTTCATGCCTAACACAATGATTCAAATTTTCAAGTACGATTCTTTTCAATTGTGGATCACGATTGAATGTACCTAATAAATCTTTATCATTCATATCAAATAAATTTGTACCTAATCTCTTTTGCTTAATTAATTTACGTAATTGTACAGGGTCAATACCGACAATAGCGACTAAATAATTTTGAAATGAATCACCATGAACGTATAATTGAGTCAACAGTGGTGCTTGTGAAAGGTAAATATTTTCAATTCTCTCTGGTGTTATATATTCACCTTGAGCTAATTTGAAGAAATTCTTAACTCTATCGATAATATGAATTCTACCCTTCTCATCAATCACTGCAACATCCCCGGTACGGAACCAACCATCTTCGTCAAACAGTTCCTCAGTCAGTTTCTGGTTTTTGAAATATCCGGGGAAAATTTGATAACCTCTAAGGAGTAATTCACCCTTAGGTGGTTCATGTGGGTTTTTAGAATAATAATTCATCTCTGGAATATCTCTTAATTTCATTTCACATGCAATACTAATAGGACCACTTGATCCTGGATCCTTCTCGTAAGGGTACGAGAGAGCACAACCGGCAAATGATTCAGTTAACCCATAACCCTGCGAGAATCCACTATTTAAAGCCAGTTTCAAGAATTTTGTAGTTTCGTTACTCATTGGTGCAGATCCGGTGACCATATAATCAATATTAGTGAATCCAAGTGCTTCTTCGAATTTTCTAATGATGAGACGATCACGTAAGAACATCTTCCCCATAGCGTCATCTTTTGAAGCTTGAATTTCTTCCTTCTTCTTAATTGTGTTGGAAGCAATTGTCATCAGTAATCCACCATCATGTAATTTATCCTTTATTGCGGCTTCAAATTTTGAGTAAACTCTTGGAACACAAGCTAAAATTGATGGTTTCAATATCTTGACATTTTCAATTAACGAAGTTGGTAATCCATCATGCGGGAACCCTAAGCCACCTCCACTGGCGTACAGAGATAATGCATTCATACGTTCATATATATGAGCCAATGGCAAGAACGATAACGTATATGATTGTTTCCCCGTAGAGGTTCTTCTAAGAGCCACTGCACAGAATGCCATCAGCGCGAGGGCCATTGATTGTGGGATGAGAACACCTTTTGGTGGACCAGTGGTACCTGAAGTGAATGAAATCGTGTAAAGAGTATCCAGGTTGGGTTTCTTATAAGGTATTGGATTCTCTGCACCTAAAGCTTCTAAGAAACTGAAATCAACCAATTGAACACCCACCTCATGGAACAATGAATAGTAATGATCATCTTCATCTTCCAAATCATCCATTGACACAACACTAATCAACGTAGCTAAATTACTATCTTTTTTCAATTCTAAAAGAGTATCAAGTTTCTCCTTTGAACAAACCACAATTGGTGATTCTGTTAAATTTAAGATATATGATGAAGCATGTGGACCCAATGTGTCATATAAACTGGTATTACAAATACTGTAATGTTGACATGCAAGATCAGTGATAAGCCAATTGCTTCTATTTCTACTATATATAGTCAAGATAAAATCATCGACATTGTGTAATTCGGTTCTAAAAGGATTATCCAGCAACAATTTGAAAATACCAGCACCAATCTTGGTGAATCTATCAGTAACTGTCAAGTAATTTTCAAAGACGAAATAATCGGCAAAGGTCTTTGTCACTTTATCATAAGGTCTCTCACCAAGACAATCATTCTCTCCATACAGTTTAACACACAATGCAAACATATCAGGTAAAGTCTTCACCGAAGGGTGTATAGTACCAATTGGCTTGTCATTGTTATGCTCATGGCAGTACTGATTCACATACACAGATGAGTAACCCTCCTTTTGAGAGTGGGGGACTTTGACGGAAGTGCCAATGGCATCCCAAGGTAATGGAAGCTTATTTTTCAAAATATCAACCATATAATCGGTGTCCTCTTGGAACAATGCCCCACTCAGCTGCTCTGCATTTATAGTTGTCATAATTCTTTGTATATATCTATGTTGAATATATGAAAACGAGATAGTTTAAAACAAGGGAGAAAATCCGGGTTATTTAAAGGAAAAACTCAATGATTAATCTTGAAATTGATCACAATGTCAATAATATTAAAAAGATGGAGGTAAAAAAAATTATAACAATAGAGATCACTGAATCATTCATTGTAAATTGAACGGGATAAAGCTACCTAGTGGAGTTGGGAAATTCATTTTTTACTTAGTACCTTTGAAAAGAACAGAGGAGTAAAGGAAAGAGAAAAAAAAATAAAATTAAGTGAGGAGAAGTTTTTAAAACTGCGCTTAGTTAGCATGTGCCACTACGTCAGAGCGATGTCTCGTATTTGAGTCATGCACGACTTTTGTATATTTTAACTATTTACTTTAAGTCTATAGCCAGTTTCATACCGTCCAAAACACAGTCTGGGACACCGACACCGTTGAGTGAGTTGAATGACATTCCTCCCATGCTGAGTTTGTCTCCGTACTCTTTAGCCAATTCTGTCATGACTTGGTCTTTGTATTCTAGATATCCAACTTGGTATTGTGGGATACATTGTGGAATTCTATTCACCACGATATCCTCAGTGGTTAAATTGAATTGTTCTTCGACCAAATTCTCAACGGTTTTCCTCCACTGTCTATCCGACTGTTTTAACAAATCTGGGTATCTATCGATGTAATGTCCTCCGAACATCATAGTTAATTTAACTAATTTTTCATCATCTGAAGTGTCTTTTAATTTAATCATTGAATTGATTTCTTGTTGTTTAATCTTTGGATAGTTAATCAATTTAACTAAATATCTGTTGTTTTCTAATAACTTGATGCTGTTTTTCTCAATACTTGAATCAAATATACAGCCCAATAAATAATGTTTAAATGGGCTCACGGATTGTGGTACCAAATATCCGAAACCTTCTTTGTATAATCTAGTATTTTTAACAAATATATTAACCACGATCATATCAACGAATTTCAATTCATTCAATTTCAGTTGGAATTGACCTGGTTGAATAGTTTGTGCTAAATTCTTAGCACTTATCGTTGATCTAACATGATCATATTTGGTATCATTAATCAGAATTTCACCCTCTGAGTCTTGGCTTATATTCACTTCACTATTAAAGATAAATTTAACCTTATTGTTCTTCTGTAATTCTTTATATATTGCATTTGGTAATAATGATAAACCTTTATCTTTAAATAAAATCATGGGGAAATTTTTCAAATATTTCTTGAAATTCTCAAACGGTATCATTGGTTTACCGAAATTCTTCTCATAACTTAATAAATCATCACTTATATCAACTTGTCTATCCTTATCAGCATCTTTATCTTGATACACAGATTTAATCATAGAGACAACTAATGATGATTTCTTCTCGAGTTGATAAAGCCTTGGCATCAATGCCTTAATACTCAATTTCGAAGAATCTCCACCGTATATACCATGAATCATAGCACTCACAACGTTATCGTTCAATTTCTTATCAAATCTTCTTCTAATGAAAGTGCCAATAGATTCATCATCATCAGTTTTCTTAATTGGACGAAATGGTTCCATTATCAAACTTTTCAAAACACCTTTAGACAATGGGCTCATCATGAATTTCGTCATTGTCTCACCACTGTCGGGGACTTGTACCATGTAATCATCTTCACTATTCTTCTGATTCGATAATAAATATTTCTTATTCCCCTGACTCTTCTTATATATGGCATAAATATCTTCTTTATATCCAAGTTTCAACATCGTGTCAAGTATCACCAACGTACCATCCGACACCCCACGTAATGTCCTTGGACCCTTTTCGTATTTAAGACCATCTTTGTAATCAGTATTTATATACCCTCCGGGCCTATCACTGTGGTCATATAATGTGATATTGACATCCGGTCTAAGTTTACTCAAGAAATAAGCAAAACTTAACCCAGATATACCTGACCCTATGACAGCGACCTTAGCATTCTGTTGAAGGGATTTAGTGAGTGACTGATACATGGTAACTGAATTATCTTGGTCAAAAGCAGAGATCAGCTAACAAAAGTGTTGTGAAAAATACAAAAATAATTATAGTGTGATCGATTCGATGTATAAACATAGGGGCTGTCATTTTTAAAGGTGACATCTATACGATATATATATATATGAAACTATTTACCACCTAATGCCTTCTGCTTGGCCGATTTCAATTTAGTGAGTCTCCAACTTTGGCTTTGATCAAATTTGTTATACAATGGTTGAATCTTTTCTGATCTCTTAGCGTCACTTAACTTGTGTGGATCATTTTTGGTGAAGAAATTTGGAGCAAATTCTACTAACCAGTTTGGGTCAATCACAGTGACACAATGCATGTATTCCTTAGTGGTTAAAAGCAATGTGTGATAGATGACATAGTCACTGTTTTGTTTATGGAAAAGTGATGATGAAGGATGCATATATATAGAGGTTTTTTCAATTAATGTTTGATAACAAGAATTTGCTGAATCTCTCTTTGCTGAATTTTTGAAAAAACCTGCACATAGAGCTTTACGAATTGTGTCTGTGTCATTACCACAACTTGTTATAGAATGCTTATAACGCTTCATGATTCTCGTTAACTGATATTTGACATCTTTAGCCCTTCTCATTGATCTTTCATGAACGAAATTATCCAGACACCATTTTTTAGAGTCATTTTGATTTTGACTCCATTGTTGAAATAAATTCAATAAAGTTAGATGATCACCCATAGGATGATGAAATTTCAGTTTCCTTTGATCAGCTTGATTCAGTTTCTCCTTGGGTCTGTAAAAGAATGATTGCACGGATAACATTGCCACAATCGTTAAGATCTCCTCTGTGCAACCAAATTTCAAAGATATTAACAATGTCTTCGACAATGATGGTTCCATAGGGAAATTGGCCATTTGTCTACCTAATTCATTCAAATTTCCCTCGTCGTCTAATGCCTCTAATGCGTATAATTCTTCAAGAGACGTTAAGATATTATTTGCCGGTGGTGGATCAAGAAATTCAAAATTTAATAAATCATCAATACCCATTGCCTTTAACATTAAGATCGTATTACTAAGATTTTGTCTCTGAATTTCAGGTATAGTTTGAGCCATCATCTCATTATTGAACAGCGCCTGTGTGTATAATCGATAACATTTTCCCGGTCCAGTTCTACCAGCTCTACCTTTCCTCTGGTTGGCCTGTGCTTGTGATATAGGTGAAATGATTAAAGAATCCATTCCAAGTTTAGGATCAAATGCGTTCAATTTGACAAATCCAGGGTCAATCACATAGTATATCCCGTCAATAGTGATCGAAGTCTCTGCGATATTTGTAGCCACGATGACTTTCCTCTTGTTCAGTGGAGTTGGCTCAAAGATCCTAGATTGCATCTCAGATGGCAACGCGGAATACACAGGCAACACTATCAACTCAGGGATGGCATCACCTAAGACCTTTGTCCTCTGGAATAACATTTCACAACAGGTATCGATTTCCTCTTGACCAGTCAAGAAAACTAAGATATCACCAGCTGGTTGTGTCGTGTGAATTTCCATCACCGCATCAAGGCATGCATTGATATAATCAAACTCAGGTTCATTGGTGTAATATACTTCCACTGGGAAAGTCTTACCTGGGATCTTAATGATAGGACAATCATTGAAAAATTTTGAAAATTTCTCAGCGTCTAATGTGGCCGATGTCACAATCAATTTCAAATTTGGATTTTGTGAACAAGCCTTCTTCAAAAGAGAGAACAAGACATCTGTCGCAATGGTACGTTCATGTGCCTCGTCTAACATGATCACTGAGTAATTTGACACATCAGGATCACCTGAAACTTCTTTCTGCAACATACCATCTGTCATATACTTAATCTTGGTATCCTTACTAGTGACATCCTCAAATCTCACTGTATACCCGACTTCTTCACCAACTTTACAACCGACTTCATCAGCGACTCTCTTCGCGATACTGATCGCAGCGACTCTACGCGGTTGAGTACATGCGATGATCTTGCCATCGGAATTGAACCCTTCTTCGGCTAAGTACTGTGTTATCTGGGTGGTCTTACCGGACCCTGTTTCACCGACAACGACTAAGAATTGATTATTACGCACGGCGTCAACTAATGTGGATCTCATTTGGAAAACGGGTAATGTCTCACGTTGCTCTTTGATGCTGAGGTTGGTTCTCTTACCCAATGATTGCTCTTTCACTTGTCTTTTCCATTCGGATTCTATGAGAGATAATTTGATCGGGTTCTCTTCATCTGTAACTATTTGTTGTTGTTGTTGTTGTTGGAAAGGATCTGACTCAATCTTACGTCTCTTTGCCAGATCCTTCAACTTCTCCTCCTTAGATTTCTTCAGTTCTTCCTGTTTCTTCTCCTTTCTCTCTCTGATCAACGCCGATCCTGAAAGTGCAGCTCTATTCAATGATCCCTCCGGTTTCTTAATGATCTTTATCGGGTCTACTTCAATAGATTTATATTCATGACCTCTTAAAAACGGTGGTTCTTCTTTCTTTAACTCAATCTCCACTTCTTGATTGATCTCATCAGCTGATTCCCTATCTTGCATAAAAGCAGCGTTAACATCTTCAGATAATTCAGGGTAATCCTTTGCACTTAACACTCCCGATGCGATCAATTGACTGATCTGCCACCTCTCCGGCGAGGTCATTCTCCTTCTAGGTAACTCCATCGACTGCATATTTGTCGTCCTGCCACGATTATCAAATTTCTCCTCACCGGTGACTTGATCAATATTTTTCATACTTAAACTCAATTTCAAACCTCTCTCTGTGTGTTGAATATCTGTCAATTTCACAAATACTTCTTCATTCAATTTCAATACATCTCCAGGGTGAGAGATTCTCTCGTTAGATATCGCACTGATGTGACATAGCCCATCGGGGGATCTACCGTTTTTCGGTTTAATTTGAAATAATCTTATGAATGCACCAAATTTAGTTATATTCACCACACGGCCTTTATATATCTTATTTAACTCGGATGAATCGTATATGATGTCCTCGGTGAGTTTCCTCTTTTGTGGTCTCGGTACTTCATCATACTCTTTTTTTATAAATTTTTTATCATCAATCTCTGTCGGTACTGAGAATTCATAGTCTTCCACTTTCACCACAGATTCTACTTTCACTTTAGGCTCCAATTTGACTGTTTGTCCTCTTATAAGAGCATCAACTTTTGCGATAAATGAATCTTCCACTAACTCAGGTGCACCCATACTTACCAATTTCTCTTTAAATTCTTTTAAATCTTTTGACTTTTCATGTAAATTAAGCATAAATTTTGAAAACATTTCATTTTCAATATTATATGGTTTATTAGGTATTTGCAATTTATCACATATTTGATTAGTTAAATTTCGCACTAACTCATCATTTGATGACATTTTTATATATTTATCTATAATTGTATATAAATTTATCTACAAGAGATAAAATTTAAGATGAGATGTGATTTTTTTTTCTTTCTGTATACAAATATTTGCCATCCATAACTACAAAGATATAATGGTAAATTATAATAATTCATTTATACATTTACATATCATCTAATACCTTGACACCATCCTTTCCAATGACTTTAACAAACAATCCTTTAAAATCAATTGGTAATCTTCTATCAAATTCCAGTGAACATAATTTTAATATCAGTAAACCTTCATCAATTGTCATACCTTCTCTGTAATGATGATCTAGTAATGAAAATGCATAAAATCCAGCATAACCATGTGCCGCATATGGTAATTCTACTCTTGTTCCAAGGTAATCGATATAATTTAATGATGGTGTTTCCGTCTTATCATCATAACCTGCTAATAATACATTAACTTGATATGGTTTCTATAGAAGTCGTTAGTATGATATCGAATTTGAAATAAATTATATAAACTTACTCTTGTTCTTAATGAAGTGGCAAGTTCATTTCTTACAAAACTTGATACTGCATTTGGTGATAATCCATAACCTTCTCTCATTCCATATAATTGAATATTTGCCTGAATATATTCGGCAAATTGTACTATATATAATCAATTAGTAAATGAATCAACGTATTTAAGTCAGATAAAATACACACCTGTATCACCTGCTTCACCTGTGAAGGCCATTAAATTTTTGTCATTTAATTCTCTTGTCTTATCATCCTTTGCATTTATAATAGAAATACCTCTAGTGACAGCTTTTGAAGTGGCGATTATGACAGAATCCTTGACCCTTATACCTATAACGATATCCATTGTGATTTATAACTATTCTAAAACTAACAAGGCAATCTCAATTCAATTCCAATAGTAATTATACTGAATTGTTTAGAATATATATAATATTAATCCTCTTGTTCTTGTTACAAGAAGTTGCCTTCCAGTTTAAAAATCGAATTTTGTTTTTCTCAAAAGAAAAGGTCGTGTACTGGGGATAAATAATTATAACTATGTAAGATTTTAACCTATACCTAGAACTCCAATGGGTCAATATCACTTCTTTTCATTCCTTCATCTTTGATTATGCCCTTAGCGAAGTCGTCAAATGTCTTTACCGCCTTGTCGAACAGTTCAATTGACCCGTTATCGACATCTTCTTCTTTCGCACTTATCAAGTCTCTTAAATTTAATGCGTTAACTGGGTCAAAACCTAGATGGATAGGTATTGACAAATTACCCGTACCAGGGTGCACGGCGAATGGCGATTTCAATAAATGGTGAACTAATTTAGACACTTCCAAATCTAATCTTGGATACATACAGAACAATATGAAATCTTTTTTGAAATTATTAAAATTTTTCAATAATAAAGCTTTTGAGTGATGATTTGTAGGTATTGATTTCTCTAATGAATTCAATTTCTCTGTACCTGACATACCTGGGTTATCTTCCAATCTCTTCTTTACCTCGTTGATGATCTGTTTAGGAAATAGTCCCGACTCGGTTAATTTATCTAACAAATATTCATCCTTGACTCCTTGTTCATCTAAGAAATACTTTGTATATTTGGAATAAATAATTTCATAACTTCTCTGTAACATTGGATGATACGGTTTCCTCAATGTCTTCTCCTTACTGATATCGAAGTACTCCACTATAGCTCTTCTCTGGTTATCAGTCAATTGTCTAGCCAGTTTATCACTAATCCAACAATGAATACCTCTACGACCACTGAATACCCAAATTAAATGTTTGAAACCGAAATCCTCCCTCAACCCTAATTCCATCACCTCTATAGCTAAATCAATGAATCTCCAACATTTGGGACATATCTGGGTCTTGGAGCAACATGTTCTCACCTCGTCATAATCAGTTAAATCGATATCGAAAACTAATTCTTTCTCCAATGGTCTCAATACGTTTTTCGAAACGATTTTCCTCTGGTTTGGAGGCACAGTATAAATGGCACCGATCTCGAATCTTGTTGGATTAGATTTCACCACCGAGTTCTTAAATTCTTGATAATTATTAAATGAATTGTACCGTTGGTATGCACCACTCTTGAATTCAAATGCGAATTCTCTATTTATGAAATCCGTCGTTGGCGATGGAGAATGGTTAAGCCACTGGAAAATCGATTTGAACGGTAACAATCTCTCATAGTAATACAACATATCTGATGACGACGGCTTATACGACACCGAATCAGACTCAACAGAATCGAATAATGACGGTAATTGACCCTGCGTGATCTCCGTTGGAGGTATCAAATTGATCTCCAGCGGTGATGTGTCTCTGTTGGTCTTGATAGGTGACGAGCTGTTGATCTCTACGCTCTGGTCATCACTCATTGGTTGTGCCTCGGGCAATGATGGCATCTTTATCCTGTTGTAATTAAATAATTTAAATAAATTTATGTAAATAAGAAAAACGCGTAATATTTAATTTTTTATCTATACATAGTTAATTCAGTACATCATTCAGTAATTCAAACCAGATCTTTGATTTTTCATCTTTGGTTAGACTAGTCACGAGCCCCGATGTGCTAGGGAACACGTACTGATTAAATTCATATCCTAACAACTCATGCCATCTTGATAAGATCTCACCATACTCATCACTCAGTATTTGCAACCCCCATTTAAATGATTTTTTCAATTTGAAATTCACTTGTAAATCATGACTTATCCATTCCACAATGGATTCCCATATACCTTTACCTATAATCACTATGAATTTCGGTTGATTCAATGAGAATTCCTGGATTAATCTAGGCACATTATTCAATTTTTCTTGTTTAGTTAATTCTTGTGCTGTCTTTGTGCATCTTAGTACCAAGTCAGTGAACCCGATACCGTAAGGGAGTAAATCGTAGTCATGTTCAGCTTTTACATGGGTTATATAGTTATCACCTACTTTTGTGATTAATTTCTTTAAGAACTCGTCACTGTTCCATGATATTTGTCTCTTACTTAATATATGAATTAATAAATTCGATTGATTGAATAATTTCCAGAATAAATTTGTAAAATGAGCATAATGATGTTGTTGTAATGATGATTGTAAACCCGGGTTAAAGCCAACAAATACTATAAGAATATCTTTATCTATTGAAGGTGGTAAATCTTTATACACTACAGTATCATTCTTCTTAGGTTTCTTCACTTTAAATACCTTAGTGTCATCATGATATCTAAATTTATCGAGTGATAGTTTGTTATTCATGTTTATTACCTTTGTTTGAAAGGAAAATTAATTTGATTTATATTTTATATTACAGTATAAGAGTTTGTGCATTACATTTACTCAATATGTTATTAGTGTAATCTTAGAATCCATCTAATACAATAGATATAGATATATCATCTTATAGTATCCATATCATCTCATTGAACAATTATGTATACTGTATCTTATTGTGGCGGTTAATAAATTCTTAACTGTGTAATTTGGCCTACCGACTTAACAATACGGCTCACAATTTTTAATCATTTACACAGTAATGATATAGATACAGATTACAAATAGATACAAATACAAATACAATACAAATACAAATAAGAAATTATAATGACACAATATTCAATTATCTATACTGAATAATAAAGCTATACCGAACACCTTACACTGATTAACAAAATAACAAAAAAGGGGAAAATTTTAACTTATATACTTAGATAAGATATCATATAGAAATCACTTATACGATATCATATTCTAAAATAAGATCTTGTACTGAAATAACCTTTAACATTTTGATCTGTATTATTAATTGCAAATTTCAGTGGTAATATAAATGGTATTATCAAACCAAGTGATATATAACCAACCAGTATTAATGAACCAACTTTATTTGTACTTCTTAAGAATCTAGCATTTCTTTGGAAATGCTGATTATGTGATAATGATCTAGTATTAAGCATTTTATATTATTATATTGTTATATTATTATTGATATAGGATTTATATTGGATTGATTATGGTATATAAAAATAAGGAAATGTGGTTTTTATAAATAAAATTGTAACTGTCTAATTACTGTGTAAACATCTTTGTCTCTTTGTGTGATGCGCATCAAAGAAATTTCTAAAAAAAATCACACAATTTACCGAAAATCATAAAATCGAACCACTATAATTTTATTTTATTCTGTTTTGTTATAAACTGCGCGACCCTGTTATGATATACTTTATAGGCCTCTATATGGCGCAGTCGGTCATCGGAGGTTACACTCAAACCCCCTACTACCCATCATTTAATCCCATATAGACTTAAATACAACATCTTAGGTAATTGAATAAATTAAAAATACACTTGGTGAAATATGTAGAAGATCCAATTCAGCAATAAGTAAACACTCCCCGGTCATGTGACTTCCAGGCCCACGCGCGTCCTGGCCTTGTCTGTAGTGTATAAACACTTACACGTCAATGAAATAAACACGTAAATCTTATAAGATATAAACGATTTATGTATCTCGTTTATATCTTAATAGCTTATCTACTTGTATACGATCATTCCGGTATATTCTAAATGATCTATCTTGGCTTTATTTACGTATTCTATAATCTAGATGAGCAAAATCTATAGGAAAAAAAAAGAACACATAATTTCGCAAACGTGTATGAATAAATATTCAATAATATGTCAAATAGAGGACTTCTTATAGTCTTCGAAGGTCTAGACCGTACCGGCAAGACCACCCAATCCACATCACTCCTTACCAAACTCAACCAGCAAGGCAAAGAGACAAAATTGATTAAGTTACCAGACAGAACAACAAATATCGGTAAATTGATAAATACTTACCTCACTGACTCCACGTTCGAATTAAGTGATGAATCTGCTCACTTGCTATTCAGCGCCAACCGCTGGGAATTGAACCAGTACATCCACAACACGCTAAATATGGGCGTTAATATCATATTGGACAGATACGTTTATAGTGGAGTAGCGTATACTAGCGCTAAAGGATTAGATTTCGAGTGGTGTTTGCTGCCTGATAAGGGGTTGCCTAGACCTGATTTAGTGGTCTTTTTATCTTTTAGTGACGATTCACTGTTGGTGGATAGAGAGGGTTACGGTGATGAGAGGTATGAAGTTAAGAGCTTTCAGGATAAAGTTAAATTACAATTTAATAAATTTTCTGATTTGGAGAAAAATTGGAATTGTATTAAAGTTGATAATAAATCGATAGAGCAAGTAGAGAAAGAAGTGAGGGAATTGGTTGAAATGACAATGGATAAACCAAGATCAGATATTGAATTTTTCTAATCACTACAATTCTTATATATTATTAATTTTAACTAGTATACAAATATAAAACTAAATTCATAAATAAAAAAATAATATAAATCACAATAATAAAAATTCAAATTAACAAAATAAAAATTGTTCACAAAGATAATAAAAATACAATTTACTTATAATAATAAGTAAATGGGAAAAAATATAGAGTTATAAAATAGTAATAAAGTTATTATTTACCAATTACTGCATATAATGCAATTGTGGCAATAACAGCATTAGCAATTAATGTAATTGGACCAAATAATAATCTCAGTTGAACTTCACCTTCTAAACCAAATGATTTTAAACAATCAAAAATATTACCACCACTAATTTTATAAACAACTTCATCTTTAACTGTAGTAAATGATAATTCACTTTTTAATAAAAATAAAACTAATAAAAATTTAGTAAGAGTAAAGATATATGGATCTAATGTATATTTATAATTTGATCTCTTTGTTGGTTTAGTGAAATTAATATAATATGATACAAATGATGGTATTAATAATGTAATTAAAAACCATAATGAAAATATTGAAATTGCAGAACTTGAATGATAAAAATTTGTAAAATCTAAAATTGGTAATTTTAAAAATTTAACAGGTAAATTATCTTTAATTAAGCTTGGTATTTCTTTAGATTTACCAATTGTTGTTAAACTAATAAAATGAGAATATAAATGTAAAAATTCAGATGATGTTTCTACTAATCCTATAGTAATTGGTGAACTTGATAATTCTCTTAAACTATCACTTTTATCAAGTCCATAATCAATAATATCATCATATGTGTCACCAATTGCAGTTTTAGAATTTGAATAAAAATCTGAAGTTTTCTTATTAAAACATTTAAAATATTTTTTTAAATCAATTTTTTTTGATTTTACTTCATCAATTTCTTCATCAGTTTCAATATCTTGTGTCTCTTTTTCAGTTTCAACTTCTTCATCTGATGTTGAAGCAGATGTTGATACTGAACTTGAATTAATTGGTGCAACTCCATTAGCAACAACTTTCTTTATTGGAGATTTATTTGCCTTCAGAAGTTGCACATGTTTATAACTAATTGCTTGTGCTTCTGGATGTGATTGAATAAATTGTTCAATTTTTTCAACATAATCTTGTTTTAAATCAGTTTTCTCTGAAAGTTGATTACTATATTTTATTGATATTAGTATTTATTATCAATTTGATAAAATCGCGTTTTGATTTGTTTTTCTTTCCCTGCTTTATTTGATTGACATATTGATGAGGCTTCACTTTTGAATTCGGTACTATATCTCGATCATTAAAATGAACAATCAATTGTATAAAAATTCATAAAAACCTTATAGAATATACAATACAAGTAATTGATAAAAATTAAGTACCATGAAAAGTCAAATAGACGCCATTTAAAAATATGAAACGAACATACCTAATACCTAAATCATTGGCTAATTCTACCAAAGATTTCTTTGTCAATTTCTTAATACTAGACATCTTTATATATATAACTGATTGATATATGATTTATCTTATAATATATTATATTAATTATAGTATATATATTTATATATCTGTGTTTATCTTACACTGTCTTTTGTTTATTTTATTTTATTTTATAAAATTAATTTCTAAATGAGCGCGCTGTTGAAGAGTCGTTGCTTTATAAACAATTTCTCGCCACACAAGCAACAACAAATATTCAATTACCCAATCCAGAAAGAACAAAACAAAAAAAGTTAAACTTCTTCATCCTCAATGTAACTCTCTTCCAGGTCCTGGACTTTGTTCTCCTTGAGCAAGAACAGCGGCACCAGCGACAAGACCGCCACCACACACATCGACCACCATGTAAGCCAGCCTTTCTCATGCGAGTCGGACCAACTCATGATGTAACCCCAAATTAAGGGGCCAAGACACCGAGCTAAGGCAGTGATACTTAATGTAGTACCATTTATGAACGCTCTATGTTTAGGTGGTGATGCTCTGTGTATGAGTAACATCACTTGAGGGAAACATATAGAATTCGATAACAGTTTGAAGAAAATAACCGTATATAGTGATACTTTTGTATACGTGATACTTGGTGTATTTGGTGGTAGGGTAAACACTAATAACGGTATAGCAAAGTAGACAAAGGGGGTTATCATTATGAAACAACGGAACGATTTCACTGGTGGGAAAGTTCTGTCGATGTAAGGGTATAAAAACATCACTAACACAACACCTACTGTACCTGTCAGTGAAAGTAAATTACCCACTTCAGCGGGGTCGAAATTCAATCCACCAACGATCTTGAAGGGAAATTTCGATACTAATGGCGATGTGAGGTCCCCCTCGATTAATCTGATAGTCTTATGAGCTAAAAAAACTGGCAAGAATTCATCTACAACGATATTGGATAACGATAATGCGAAATTGGAGAATACAGAGTACGCGACTTGTGGTATCGCTAAGACCCCCCACTCATAGCCTCCACTAGAGGCTCTTGGGATCTGATTGCCTATAGTGTTAGATTTCATCGAGTACGTTCTGATCAACGCTAAGGACAGTCTTCTAGAGATCGGACCTACAGAGTGCACTGAATCCTCTGAATCAACACTATTTATCGATTCATTATCTTCTTCTGTATATGACTGTGTATATTGATCTGATAATAGCGGTCTTGTTTCATTAATATCTGGTCTTGCGTCAAGTGACGAACGTCTCGTCACACTCGTCCTTGACAGTTGTCTAGACATTGAGGGCAGCAGCGACATATATCCTCTCTGCCAAGGGCGTATCGGTGGGGTACCACCTAATTTACGGATTAAATTATCACCTAACTCGACACCGGAATCTCTTTGGTATTTCAACACATCGTGGGTCTCTTCGAAAAAGAGGAAACAGTTCATTGCACATATCAATGCACCTGTTGATACGACAATGTTCGATAACAGGTATGGATAACTAGTTGTCAAATTTTCCAAAATGTCACTAGTCCATTGCGACTTACTCATCAATGGCTCAACCAATTGATAATACATAGAACCCTTAACGTTGTAGGATCCACTCTCTGGTTCCACATTCGTCAACACACCACCAATGAATGGTCCCACAATTGAACCCAGTTGCCAAAACAAGGGAAGTGTGGAGAATGCAATTGCCTGATGTCTCTTATGTACTGCGACTTCCCCGAGCACAGTTCTAATCACTGCGACGTTCCCGTTGAATGCACCCATCATACAACGGGCCAGTAAGGCCATGTAGTAATTAGTAGAGAATCCAAATAATAAAAGAGCCATCACAGTAGATATTAACCCCATAATCAACACTTTCTTGCGTCCGATTAAATCGGCAAGATGCCCCCAATGCACAGACGACAAGAATTGGCAAAATGCAAATGACGAGGACAAGTAACCGACATATTTAGCGATATCTGCCTCTGTATCAGATATGTGGAAATCTCGTACCATGAAATAAACATAGGGGAACAATGATGTGAACGCTATGGGTTCAGCAAATCTCACCAGACTGATCACTGTAATCTGCCAGATAGGGAACCCCTTCATCTGCTGCTTGAAAGTGAGCTTATTAGGCGGCATCGTCACCAATTGTGTGTGCTGTGGTGATACCTTTAGTTCTGGTTATCTTGATCTTGCATTTGGTGATGGCTCCTGATGGTGATGCCGCGACTTTCCATCCACGACCTTTTTTGGATAAACATATGCTATCAAACAACTATGAATCAGATAAGTACAATGCACATATAAGCTATTAATGATATTAAAATTACATATTTACAAAATTCAAGCAACTAACTCTTCTTCTAATAATTCTTCTTCTTGTTCCAGAACTGTTAAATCAAAATCTTCATCTTTCTCCTCATCTTCTTTAATCTTAAACGATGTCATGAAACTCGACAATGTGAAGATCAATAAGGACCACCAAGTAAGCCACCCAATTTCTCTCTGCTCGGCAAAACTCATTAAATTCCCCCACATAAATGGACCGAAAAACCGGGCAAGTGCAGAGAAACTGATCGAGGCACCATTGATAAACGCTCTATGTTCCAGCGGTGAGGCTCTATGAAGAAACAACACAATAAAGGGCACTGTGGTCCCTGACAGCACCACTCTCGTGAACGTCAAAGCATACACGAAAATCTTCGTGACAAACATGGGGAAATTTGGTGGTAATGTGAAAATTAAAAATGGAATAAATAAGTAAATCAAAGTGTATAATAACGTTAAACATCTGAATGATTTCAAAAGTGGGAAAGTACGATCGATGTAAGGGAACAAAACTGCAACAACGAATATACCACATACTCCGGTACCTGAGAGGACCTTACCCACGCCAATGGAATCAAATCCTAATCCACCAACGATCTTAAATGGGAATTTCGATGCCAAGGGACTGTTGAAATCGCTGGACTCACCTATTCTCATTGTACGTTTTGCCATGAACACTGGGAGAAACTCGGTGTATACTGTATTGTGACAACTCATTAACGCCTGTGTGACTATAACGCTCAAGACACCAGTTTTCAATAAAGCGGCCCATTTCTTGGTATCTTGTCTCGCTACAGTGGCATCACTCTTGCTAGAATTGCCCATCTCATCACTGGAACTCAGTGGATCTTCAAGTAATGGAGAATCCTCAGTGGTGAGTAATTCCATTCCGGCTATTTGCCAATGTCTACGTGGAGTGGTAAATCCTGAGAGTCTTTTCAATTTATCACCTAATTCTAAACCGTAGTCTCTTTGGTATTTGAGTTGGTAATGAGTTTCTTCTAGGAAAAGGAAGCAGCATAATATTGAGACTGAAAATGCAATGGCAATGACTATATTTGATAATGCATATGGGTAACTTTCATTTAATTTTTGGAATCCATTTGAATTTATAAAACTCTTTGTAGTATCATTATCTGATGCATTTGTCAATAGACCACCTATAATGGGACCCATTATCGAACCAATTTGATATAAGAAAGGCATCGTACTTAACAGTAAACCTTGATGCTTCTTTCTCTTACAATTTTCACCTATCACAGTTCTCAATACACCAGTATTACCATTCAAGAACCCCATTAACACTCTTGCCCCCAATGCGGTCCAGTAATTTTTAGAGAACCCAAGTATTAGCATCCCCACTGTGCTACCTCCCAACCCAATCATCAATACTTTCTTTCGGCCAATCTTGTCAGCGACCATTCCCCACTGTATCGCGGACACGAATTGACAAAGTGAGAAACACGAGGCTAAGTAACCGACATATTTCGAGATCTCCAGCTCTGTCTTCGCGATATGGAAGTCTCGTACCATGAAGTACACGTAGGGGAACAATGAAGTGAACGCGATGGGTTCTACTATTCTCACCGAGCTAGTGATAAGGATTTGTCCAATGGGGAAACCCTCGATTTGCTCTTTGAAACTCATCTTAGCTTTTGGTGCCATCTTGAATCATGAGTCACTTGTCGACTTTATAGCAATAGTTCAATTAAGTGGTATTAAATCTTTAAATGATTATATATGTACGCCGATACCGATTTGAAAAATTTCCCCAGTTGACAGAAGTTTAATTGTTAGAAAAGATAATTGAAAAGTTTGTACAGTCTGTACTGTACGTATTTACGATGATTAGACTAGTGCCGGTGTCGGTGATTTATAGATGATTCAGCACCGATTCAACATCATTTGGGTATCTCATATGTGAGTTACAATGATCAGATAGTTCTTATCAGTTCCGGATTGTGGTCGGTCCCTGAGATCTCAACTTGATGCCTGTTCCCGAAGATAAACCTAATTGTGATCGTCCTCACACGACGCGCCTGGAAGAACCACCGGATCCGGAAGAATGTTCCGGTCCCATATATGAGAATCAGAATTACCATCGAATTAATTCATGTGATATCTATAATGAAGACGATTTCACACATTATCATACCATATCTCCATATATGATCACTAACTTATAACATAATATCCCCGTTGTCACCACATCTCAATGTACAGAGACACTCCCCTATCCTGGACAGCCCCAGTACTTAATACCAGGCGCAAGACCGAATCCGGAATTTCGCACGGAACACAACAATTGTTGAGTCGAACTTTTACCCCCCGTTAGAAAATCTAAAAATTAATCTTTTTTTTTAATCTGCTCTATAAAAATTACTAATATTGTAATTGTATAAACAAAACAAAGTAAAAGATTAAACACCCTCGGTGGCACGGTGGTAATCTTTTTAATATATATATTGAATAAATTGTATATTTTAGATAAAGAGGATGAATCAAGATACAATTGAATCCACTTTAAGTCAAGCTTTAAATTCATATCAACATCCACAAGTTCATATCACCGGTGGTCCAACAAGAGGTTTATCAGGGCAATCGGTATCGGTCCCATCTACAACGCCATCAGCTGGAGGGTCTGTTACACCACAACTGCAACTGCTGCAACCACAACTGAAACAAGTGCAACTGCAACAACTGTCCAATCTGCAAAGTGTCGTCAATCAGACTCCGCATAGTATGATTAATGCAGGTGTTAATAAGAGTGGACAAAAATTTGGTGCAAAGAAGAGGTCATGGGTTTGGAATTGGTTTGTACAAGATTCACAAGACGCTAATTTAGCTGTATGTGACCAATGTGGGAAAGTGATACGTAGATTACCGAGTGATAAAGGTTCACCAAAGAAATTATCCGAACATTTACGTACACACAAGATTGACAAATTCACCGATAATCCAGGTAGGGAACATATGATAGGTGTAGTGTCGCTGCCCAACAAGACACTGAAATTGGGACCACATCATCATCAGGCACATCCGCATAACAGCACGGCATCATCATCTAACTCGTCGACATTGAAATCTGTAAACCCTGGTGGGTTAGGTCATATCCCACAACATTTATTACTGGAATTTGATATATCGCAATACTCCCAGATTAAATTCCATAAGGATATAATGAAATTCTTGACAGATAATAAATTACCTATAAGTGTGGTAAAATCCCCCAGTTTCAGACAAATGGTTTTCACATTGAGACCTGAAAGTGTTGAAGATTTAAATGAATTAAATAATATTTATGCTTCATTAATGGAAGTATTAAAGAATAATGATACTACTACACCTAATCTGACTCCTGCTTTTTAATTTATAGACATATAAATTGTAATATTATATAATTGTATACTACTAATGATTTTTTAAAATTTAAATTTAAAAATTTTATTCCCCATTTCTCTCACTATAAATTAAATTATATAATTACAATAAAGCTATATATTTAACAGTGATTTTGAAAAACTTAAATTCGATCCAGTCGAAATTAATGATTAAAATGATATGCCATAAATTAAAATAAAAAAATTATTAAAAAAACGATAAATAGTGAGTTTGAATAAATATTCATTTCATAGAAATGGACATTATGTAAAGCAATTGTTCTAACTAGGAATATTATAACTAACCTTATTGCCCGAAATTGACAGTTGGATTCGGGTAAGTGGAATCGGTAGGCGGTAATGAAGTTGACTGTTGTTGTGATTGTTGTGGCATTGACACTATAGGAGGCAAGATGATTCTCTGGTGGTGGTGTAAAGGTGGGACCTGCTGATTTGAGCCTTGTTGCAGTGTTGTTGCTATCCCAGAATCTAAATTGAACCCTTTAGAATCTAATTGCTGATGACGTTGACGTTGTTGTAATGATAATAATGCATGATTCTTACGATCAGAATTCATCAAACTTGTGAAACTTTGTTGTTGTAATTGTTGTTGCTGGAAGTCTACATCGTTGATATTATGTATTGGCCTTAAATCCGGTGATGAAATCTTTGTGGCCACAGGTTGTGGTTCAGTGGATAAATCTAATTTCTCATAAATCTTATTCAAACTTTTCTGTAAACCTGATATGAAATTACGGTATCTCATTAAGTGTTCAATATTACCCGATGCTATAATGGATGGGTCAATGATGAAAACGTTTAACCAATTAACTAAGGCATTTTCAAGATTTTTCAAATAATAATAATACTTGAAATCGTTACTTAGGATTCTCACTAATGGTGGATACTCTGGTGAATTCTTAGGTTCATCATCAAATTTATCTAACAAGCTATGTTTCAATAACTCGCTATTATGGTTGAATTCACCAATACTGATACTATTACTTCTTGGTCTCATTGAATCTGGTGACTTAGGAATATTACGTGGTGGTAATTTCGACAACACGTTAGATCCACATTGATCCATGAAATATAAGATCACCGAGAGTATAGAATTTTCCAAAAACCCCTCGGGAGACGTTATGAGCATGTCATTCTTGTTATAAGAGTTATGTTCATTATATGGAGCCGGTTTATGCATATTGATACTGAATAATCTGTGACGATAATTAACCAAGACTCTAATCATAGTCAAGAAGACTTCCACTATAAATCCAACTATCATATGTTTATTTGATGGTAAGCTTAAGAAATTCTTGTGGTTTACCAACGTGTTATTAACGTTGTTCAAAGATAGGTATAACACAGGCAAGACGACAATACCTAAATTATTATTAATGACGAATGGTCTTGGAAATAATGAATTGATGTATGTATTGATATTATCAGAAATTTGATCCACCGACAACGAATTTCTCGATAAATTACTCAAATCGATAAATTTATCCAATTCAAAACTTTGATACCTGACTTCTTCGTTCTTATCAAATTTCCCCGATTTGTTCTCATTATTGAATTCCTTTAATGTGATATTCAAAAGTGCCCAATTTGACAGATCCTTAGGGACAAAAGCGTAATTTGAGATTAAGTCGATGAATTTCAAAGGACAGTTAATTAACATCTTACGTTTACACAATATGAGCATGTTTAAGAATTGAATATATGGTAAATTGTTGATATTCTTATTGCTCACAGTCCAATTACCCAGATGACCATTTGTGGAGAACACAGTTAAATTGTCAACACCATCATTTAATAACCCTATAGGTTGGTTCATATTATACTGGTTATGATGTTGTTGTTGTGGCATTGATCCATGAGGTAAAGAGTTCTCGTCGTCTTCATTATTATAATTAAATGATTTATTTGCCAATATGATTGAATTATGCAAAAAATTCTTGTTGTCGTCAAAAAATGTTGATGTCGCTGTAGGGTATGAGACATTATTTGGAGTATATTTTTGCTTTATAATTAATAATTCATTCAGTAAACTGTTTATAATGATATTATCAATCAAACCCAATTTCTTGAAAAGTTTCTTCCCTCCCATATCTAACTGATCGAATCTGTTATACAAGCTTGAACTCACAGTTAAATTTTTCAATAACTGCGACAATGTCAGATTATAATCAATACCATCCTCGATGGGGAGTTGTTTATTCAATAAGAATGAATGCAATATACTCGGTGGCTTATTATAAGTGAAACAGTACTGCAGTAATAAGACATGAGCATGCCAATAGTTCAATTTCACTGGGAATTGACGTTGCAGTAACTCTTCCACCGTAAATGAAATTCCATTGTTCATATTACGTCCTTCATTCAAGATTTGAGTCACTATCACACTGACTAAGTATTCGAATAACACATCAATTTCCACTGTAATATTCTGTGATAATACATCTTGATCAAAATAATTATCAAAATAGTTTAAATAAATGTAACTTAACATTATAACATTTTCGACAAATTCATCAATATTTTCACTATTGTAATCAATCATATGACTATTAATCTTATCATTAATGATTGACCAGCTCTTATTGAACAACTTGATAGAATCCAATAAGTCATTATTTTCATTTGCTCCAATACACAATATAATAAATAGTGATTCATCATTTTCATTTAAATTTAAAATTCTATCAAATTTAATTAATGGTAAAATATTATGAACTCTTGTACCATAAGTTAAAAAATAATTACAAATGGCATTCTCTAATTCATATGGGATAGTTAAATAATTGAATTTCTTACATAAAGTCAATATGGATATAATATTTTTTTCACTTAATGTACTTGCAATATTATTCTCCTTTAAGCTATGTGACCTAGAGGACAGTGTCGACACTGGTGAAAGATTTTGTTCCACCCTCTGTTCTTCCTGCTGTCTATACTGTGATTTAGGTGATATGTAATTCTCTGGTTGTTGTAACAGTTGAAGTTGTTCTTGATCCTGTTCATGTGACTCCACATTACTAGTTTCATTATTTTGATTATTAACAGCCAGTTGTTGATTATTTGATTTCATCACCACACCATGCACGGTTCTACAATGTCTCTGTAAAAGATCTCTCCTTACAAAAGCTGATGAACATATTTTACAATCAAATGGTTTTTCCTTTGTATGAGAACGTTCATGACGTAGTTTATGCTCGGATCTAGAAAATGTTCTTGCACAAAATGAACAAATATATCTCTTTTGCGGTTGCTTTAACTGAGTATGACGATTCACTGAGATAGTTGATACTGCCATTTTTCAATATAAATCTAAATTTGATATAAAAAATTATCTTTCAACACTATCTCATTTACTTCAATCCCGTTCACACAAATAAGCAAAAAATCTGATTGACTGTAATTTTTTTTCTTTCTTTGTTTCTTTTAAACTCTCACGTAAATATAAAAAAAAGTTTTTTGTTTTTTGCTTTTTGAGGAGAAGGAGAACGGAGAAATAACAAAATAGAAAATTTATAATTTTTTTATTCTTAGTGAGTGAGTAAAGCGGGTTGGTTTGGTATTTCAGTGATGAAGAGATGTTTGTTGTATACAATTTGTAGAGATAATTGCGGAATTTCAAGTAAAATATATGAAAAAGATATAATATAATATGGGAAGAGAGATTTATATAAATAATTAGTATCAGATATTGATTTAAACAAGGTTAAGGGTGTCAAATTGTGGGGTGGAGAGGGTATGGTCATCATCATCATTAGCAACAACAACAACAACAAGAGTTTTTTTTTTTTTGATCCGATACCCACATGTTCCACATGCGGCAAGTAGTAGAGAATAACAAATAATACCAATGGTGATCTATTTGCGCATATGTCATTCGAAGGGGTATTAGAAGGAGGGGGCCCGGATAGTGGGATAAATGGGAATAAAAGATAGCTTCAAAATTCCCCACACAAAGACCCTCCGGTCGTGTGCTCTGGGCCCAAATCAGGAATAATATTGTTATTATTTTAATAATGTACGGCTATATAAATTTGAGCGAAAAATTGAAAAAATGACGCCGTCTCTCCTCTTTACTCCACTCCACCCTTATTAAGACATCCATTTATCCATTTAATGAGGCAAAAATATTTAGTATCAAAAATAAAATTGATGGGTTGAAAGGATTCTTATATATGCCCGGGTTTAATATCAGCCGAACTTACAGAACAAACAAATGTAAATCAAGCAAATAACATAGTGTGTTAATTACCCCAATATGTCAATCTCAGATTGTATGCGAGTTATTAAGCCCTGCAAATTTGTTTTATTGTACCCGGAGAGTTTACCAAAGACGTTAAAAAAGAGGGGTTTTTAAATTGTGATAAATACTAATTACTTAATTAAATACTTCATCAACGTATCCTGTGATATCGATACTACTTAAAAATTTCTCATCAATGATTTCTAAATCATCTAAATCATCTAAATCAAGATCAATATCTGTCTTTAAGATATAATTTTTCAATAATTTTACACTCCTGTCTCTCTTATCTAAGAACATTTCATTATCATAATTTTGCCATGGCCAATTTCTTTTCTCAAATTGCTGTTGTGGGAATAATTTACTATTTCCCTGCCTTGATATGGCTCGGAAATAAAGGGACTGTGGTGGTTGTAAATTAAAATTAGGTTCTGTTTGTATAATTGCATCTTTGCTCTTGCCTTTTTTATTCTCCACGTGCTTAGAAGTTTTGGGATCTGTTGTAACCATTATTGTTTCAGGTGCAGTATGTGGCTTAACATTACTCTGTTTTTTCAAAGTTTGTGGTTGTCTCTGTGTTAAAGTTGAATATTTAACATTCTGTGTCTTTGTTGGATTCTTATTACCATTTATTATACTCTTAATTGGTGTGGTCTTCCATTGACTATCCTCAATAGAATTTGTTTTCTTCTTTCTCATACTATTTAACCCCTTGTTTTGTTCGTCGATATTACTCTTGTCCATATACTGTGATACAAGTGGTTTACTTGAAGAACTCAAATCTACTTCAGAATCTTGTAATGATCTACTGCTTCTACTTGACTTTGACTTTGATGGCATTATGATTGTGTATTTCTAATATAACAACATATATTTCATATATTTATAAAAAATAAATTTATCCTTTATATATCTCTTTTTTTACATTTTATCAATTTACAATAACAAGGGGTGGATTCTTACAAAATACTTTACATTATCATTAATTATATCTATATCTTCTCATCATTATATAAGACTTTATTTACATCATGTAAACTTAAATCCCAAATACCACTTGTCGATTTAAACAAGAATTCATTCTCATTAACTCCCTGATCATAAGATTCCAATTGTGTGACGATGACACCAGTATCATCCACCACAGTTCTTAAATCATTTAAGGGCAACGTCTTAACCTCGATATTATACAACGCTAACGCTACGTAAATGTAACCCATGGTGACAAGTATGAAACTGGGTACCGCAATAGCCCACCATCTAGAAGGATAATAACAAATTCCAAGTCGTATAAGAACTGAATCAGGGCATAATGACCAAAATAACCACACAGCGAGAAAAATCCCACTTATCACGTACGATGCGAATCCTTTATATTCCAGTTGTGATGTTATATTCGTTGAGACGATGACATCACTCTCTCTGGCTAATAAATCCGATGGAGATAGCGTAGTGGATCTATGCAGTGGTGAATCATTCGAAGTGCCGGAGATTAAATTGGGTGTGGATCTATGTGTTGGGAGGTAGAATGAAGGTAGAAGTAATGATGATAATGAAGTTGATGATAATGAGATTCTCAGAAACGGTGATGAAGAACGCGTTGGTGATGCTGATAATGACGATGACGGCGAGGGGGATGATGACGATGATGACGAGACTAATGGAGATTGTTGATCATTTTCCCATTGAGTTGTAGACTCTATATCTGGTGAGTCCGTGGAACTCATTAGTGATATTTTATTATATGCATGAGTTGTATAATAATTTTTCTTAGATATTTTTTTTACAAAGTAATTTTCAAAAATAGAAAAGATTATAAGTATAAATAATATATGATAAATAGATAGATAAATAAATAAATAAATAAGTAAAATAAATAAGGATTGTTTAAAAATAAATAAATTAACGATCAACTTCACCAAAGACTAAATCCATCGTACCTATAATTGCCACTGCATCAGGTAATAAATGGCCTCTAGCGATATGATCAAAGGCACCAAGATGAGCAAAACCAGGAGCTCTTATCTTGCACCTATACGGCTTCTCGCTGCCATCACTGACTAAGTAAACCCCCATCTCACCCTTAGGAGCTTCAATGACCGTGTAAGTGTCACCCAGTGGTACGGCGTAACCTTTTGAGAACAAGAGGAAATGGTGAATTAAAGCCTCCATATCTTCTTTCATCAACCCTCTTGAAGGTGGTGAAATTTTCAAATCTTCCACTTTAACTGGCCCCGGGGGCATATCGTTTATGCATTGCTCGATAATTCTCAATGATTGTCTAAACTCTGCCATACGGATCAAGTAACGATCATAACAATCACCCTTGGTGCCCACTGGGATATCGAAATCGACTTTATCGTACGCGTCATAAGGTTGAGACTTTCTGATATCGAATGGTATACCTGAGCCTCTTAACATGACTCCGGATAATGATAAATTCAATGCGTCCTCTGCGGTGACAACACCAATATCGACGGTTCTTTGTTTCCAGATTCTATTATCGGTTAAAAGCTCTTCTACTTCATCGATTCTATCACCGAATTGTGTGGCCCACATATAGATATCGTCTAATAATCCAGGAGGTAAATCTTGTGCTACACCACCTGGTCTCACGTAAGCGGCATGTAATCTTGCACCACTTACACGTTCATAAAATTCCATTAATTTTTCACGTTCTTCGAAACCCCATAAGAAAGGCGTCAAGGCACCGACATCCATCGCATGGGATAACACCGACATTAAATGATTTAAGATTCTTGTAATTTCACCAAATAAAGTTCTAATATACTTGGCTCTATCTGGGATTTCAATATTTAATAATTTTTCCACCAGCAAGGCAAATACACTTTCATTTGTCATCATTGACACGTAATCTAATCTATCAAAATAAGGTAATGCTTGCATATAAGTCTTTGTTTCGATTAATTTTTCTGTACCTCTATGCAATAGGCCAATATGAGGATCACCTCTAATGATTTCTTCACCTTGTAATTCCATAATTAATCTTAACACACCATGTGCAGCAGGGTGCTGTGGACCAAAATTTAAAGTGAAATGTCTTAATTGAGTCTTTCTTGATGGATAATCAGGATGATCATGATTTAATAAATCCCATGTATCGTTATTGACTGCATCTTTATAAAAATCGTTATATGAACCTAATGGACTCTCGACCAAGATTGAACCTTTCAAGTCCAATGAATCAGAACTTCTTTCAAAACTTCCCGCACCTGGTGCACCTCCAGTTGTTGGTTTATAAACTGGGGAAGTATAATTTAAAAATCTAACATTGTTCTTTGGTAACAATTTATACGTACCTATTAATTTTTTGTTCAAATTTCTATTGAGCATTATCAGATAGAGAATATAATGATTAAATCACAAGTGATTGACTCTAATTATAACTTGCCTTTGGATCTCTAATCTTTTATAAAAAATGTGTACTCTTAAAGTGCTTACTTTTTCTATAAACTTTTGATTGATTGGGCGAGTGGGAGTCTCTTATTGAGTCAGGCGGACACGACCCGTATGTTATTTTACTTTCTACACACACATGGAGTAATAAGTGTTAGGCAGCCCCTGAATTTGGGGTAACTACTATATAAGATATTACATAAGATATTAGATATAGGTATTGATAGAAATAAGAGAGAGTTATATAGATCATACCTGCACAGGAGATAAGGGATAGTATATAGAGGGATTAATGCAGTGAAGTAGGCAGTATAAGTCACTCAGTTATCCAGTTCCATCTTTAGAATGTTCCAGCTATGCGTAGTATGTGATTTGCCACTGAGCCTGAGAAAAAAATTAAAATTATAAAGGAGCGAAGAAAAATTTTAAGAATTGTAATATCGAGAAAAGGATTATCTTTGTTTAATACAATACCTTTATAGATATACTATTCAATACAATGCCACGTCAATCATCTCGTCGTCCAGCTCCAGCTAGAAGAGCCCCAGCTCCAGCTCCTCAACAACACAGATCAGCCTCAACAGCCGCTGTTCCTGCCACTGCCGCTCATCCACCTCCAGCTGCTTCAGTAGGTCAACAAAGACAACCAGGTTTATTTGCTCAAATGGCTTCTACAGCTGCTGGTGTCGCTGTCGGTAGTGCTGTTGGTCATACCATTGGTGCTGGTCTTACCGGTATGTTTGGTGGATCATCATCTGCTCCAGTAGAACAACAACAAGCTGCTGCTCCTGTAGATCAATATCAACAAGAAACTTTAAGATGTGATGCTGATGCAAGAAATTTCACAAGATGTTTAGAAGATAATGAAGGTAATATGCAAATTTGTGATTACTATTTACAACAATTAAAAGCTTGTCAACAAGCTGCTAAACAATATTAAATTGATAATTTATAATTTCTTAGCAAAAAATTAAATATTACAGAGAGTCAGATATTATTTTACATAATAATTTTATATAAAATGGATATAGACTTTTAACCACATACTATATATAGTCAATTTATTTATTCTGAAATTCAGTTCAATTTATATAGAATAATTCGTTATTGTAGATATCGTAGATATTATCTCATCTCATATAAAAGAGGGTGAAAGGAGAAATAAAAAACTAAAAAATCAAATCTAAAAATAAGATACTCCAGGTTGAGTGTGGCAGTGATATCACATGATCTAGCCAGATACCATAAAAGACCATCCATACTCAACATCTCTTCAAATTCTTGTTGTCTTTTAAATTCAATTCTTTGTTGTTGTTTTCACCTTTTCGGAAATCAAATTGCACAATTAAGTAAAAAATGCGCAATTGCCAAAAACAAGTTAAGCAAACAGATAAATAAGCAGACTGATCCATCAAATAAATACTAATACAATTTTTACAATTGCTATTAAATAAACAATTATTAAATAAAGGATGTCTTTGAGAGCAGCTAGATCATTACCTTGCTTAAGAACTGCTTTAAAACAGTCTCTGAAGACTCCCGCTGTGGGGGGATCATTTATGACACTGCTGCAGCCCTTTCCAAAGTCATCGCTTGCACTGCAATTTTCCACAACACAATATCTGAATGGTGCAAAGAAATCAACAACGTTATCAAGTTTAAAGACATCAACTAGAAATGTTCATCAGACTACTCAGAAGAAATCACCTACGTTATTGAATTCGAATGATAATAAATATGCCACTATGAATCTGCAAGCTTTGAAAACTGAGTGTCGTAGTAGAGGACTTAAAGTATCTGGGAATAAGAAAGAACTTTTACAAAGGCTAACTACTTCGGATCTGTCTGGAATGCCCGGTGCTAGATCTATTGCCACTACACCGACACTGAAAAAAGTTAAAGAAGTACCAAAGACTACAACGAGAAATATTTCCAATACTAAAACTGTGCCAAAGCCTAAAAAGATGAAAAGCACAATGGAATTCTCCACAACAGTGAAGAAACAAGCTAAAGGTGATTCACTGACCGTGGACTCACTGACATTCCCAGCCGCTGAACATGCACCTGCACCAGAATCAGAAATCAGTGCTCCATCGTTCTTGTCAAAGGACCCAGTAAAGCAGATCGATATCGTAGAGACAAAGACCAAGATCGCCGATATGGAAGGCGCAGTGTCAGTGGGGGAAGACAACACTGGAGAAGTCTCAAAATCTCAAAATATGTTCAAGAAGTTCCTTATCGATGAAGCCGCTGGCACAGTGCCTGAACTGGAAACTTTAGAACAAAAATTCGAACCAAGTAAAGATGATGTCAATTCTAAGGATAAGCTTTTCTTTGGTGGGTTATTTGCCGGTGTAGTTGCATGGTGGTCAATTAAACCGAAATCAAAGAAATAAAATCTTAGTATTCTCTTAATTTTTCAATTCTTATAACTACTGGTTTTTAATGGTTTCACGTTATTACTTTATTTTGTTAGTGTAAATACGGATTATTTTTTATTATTATTATTGTTAAATTATGTCTTCAATGAAGCCATTGCTAAATATAAAATGCTTTTACCTAAATATTCGTAGAGTAGTACTAGACTCTTTTATCTATTTAATACCATTTGTAAACATGGTACCAGACTGACTAAATTGTATGGGGTCTGATATTTTTTTTTTGACATCAGAAAAAATAACGGGAGATAAAGAAATTACAGATGAGATTGTAATTATTTATAAGATTGTCTTATAAATTGATTACTTTATTAGTTACTGAACTCATGTTCATTAATTTATCATGGTATGTGATAGATTTATTATATATTGAGGTTCTTACGATACTAATTAAAATAATAGGCTAGATTAAAGACTATTCTTTCACTGAAGACTCCATCAAATTTACTAGCCAAATACATACCTGAAGATGACCCACTATGGAGCAATAAACAAGTGAAGAGGCTATTAGATTTGAAAGAGATCACAGTGCAAAATGAGGATCAACCGAGTGTTACTGTATTAAAGGGCAAGATTTTCAAGAATTTAGAATATTTAATACAAAATTTAGATCATGAACTTTATATGTTTGTTTATTCATGTGGAGAGAATGAATTAATTTGTGTTAAGGAGTACATCAAGAACCAACCTAAATGTGATACCGGGGTATTGGTACGCGAGATCACTAGGGCAATGGACACAATGAACAAATTATGTCAAAATATCTTTATTTTACATTTAAAAATATGTAAATTACAATCTGATGAAATATCAATACATCAATTAGAAAAATTACAAGAAAGTTTTATGAAATTTTTTAAATCGTTGTTAGATATACGATGGGTCAATACCGCTATTTATTTTGGCTTAGACGTCATATATGACTTGTATGCGATTCGTGCAAAGAAACGGATAGATAATACTCAGAATTCTAGGACTGCGGTGCAGTTAAATTGGGACTTGAAGAATGTGTTCGATCAGGTTTCACAATTGATCAATTCGAAGAATTATAAAGACTACTTGCCAAAGATTTGTGATATCTTATTAATCGCGGAGATGGTGCCGTCGCATACAATGAAAAGTCTAGCGTTGGCAGCTATTAACGCTTCAGATAATATCGAACGTGACAAGGCATATATCTTACCCATATTGAGATACTTGGTCACGAGCGCCTCTGTGGGGGTCGCAAGATTGACTGAGGCACGGTATAATGGATTTGTGTATTCTTTACCTAATTTACTCCCCTGCATACTGAGATTCCCTAAGTACCCCACGGAGTTTGAATTTTTCACTTTTAAATGTTTTGCTCTATTAGGATCTATTTCATTATCTGCCCAAACCGACGTGGTTAGATTTTACCCTTTTCTTTTCTCGAAATCGTATACTGCATATCATTCATTATTATTGAAATGGTTAGAAAAGATTTTCAATAATAATTCATCAAGATTTTTGATGTATAAGAATATGTGCAAGAGTTTTATCGATTCAAGGTCTTTTAAGAATTTCACACGGATAATTTTAAAACATTTTGAGCAATCATCACATTGCGAGAAGATAAGTGATGAACTGAGTTACCTTATCTCGATATTATCATCATTGACAATGTCATTTGACATAAAAGATGACTTGAAAGAAACTCTCTTACTTGTGGATTTATATAAGAAAAATGATTATTTTGTATTAAATTTCTTATTAGAGATTTATTTCAAATTAAGAGATGAGTTCCAACTGGTTGTACAGGAACTGGATACTACTAATGAGGAATTGAAATTATTAGTCTCTGTTTGGCAATCGAAGATTTACCAGTACCCCTTTATCAATGAATATAATTGGGATGAAGTTGGTGATCAATTTGCCAAAGATATTGATTATTTAGATCAAATGAATAATAGACAGCCACCAAGTACAAGGTTTCAAAAATTTTCATTATTTGCCAAGATTGGATCTATATTGTACTGGTTACTGAGAGAAGATGTGGATTGTAATGATATAATTAAAGATGACATTGAAGATTTAGTCACTCCAGTGTTAACATTCGCTAAATTTACAATTTATCGTTCCTATGGTGGTGATCAAGATTTCTTTGAGAATTATGAAAATTGGAAAGAGTTTACAAATGAGGGTAAAGATGTAATTAACATTGACGAAGAGGATAAGGCTGAAGAACATGACAATAACGATAACGATACACACGATTCACAAGATGACGACGACGAAGATGACGACGATGAAGACTACGTAGACGAAGACGAGAACGTATACGATGACCCTATATTTATTCAATTTCATGATCACGCAGATGGTGACATTTACATATCACGCACAGCGAGTTGTCTGAAACAGACTGGAGAGCCCTGTACTTACACAGCGCTCCGGATGCTACGGTTGATAGGACGACTCAACGAGGTCTCTAGCAGGGTCCGTAAAGTATAGTTTTGTATATCATCTGATTAGACTCTTTTAAATAATATTTATTTTTTAAGAATAGGGGTTTTGAACCAATTTGGGTAAGCTTTCTGTTTTCATTTTGTGGCTGTTATTTTTATCTTTTTTTTTGTTTGATCTACGTTTAGGACCAGTACTTAAGAAGATATTTATATCTTGAATTAATTAACTAAGGTATATTTATAAGCCATTCAATCGGGAATTGACTGTAGCTTATGGATTTGGTACATGTCTAAGTGTGGGTATTTGTTTATCAGTTACTGTTTGATTCATACAGAATAAAGTATCTTGATATTGAATTTATTCTCACAAGATGTCTGTGTCAACAAGAGCGTCTCTTCATAACTCCGATGAGCGAGAGCATATACATACGAGGAAACCAAGTTGGTTCTCGAAATTGACCAAGAGACAAGCACTGACCACGTCTATCACTACACAGCACGAGCCAGTGTCGCACGATGTGTTTCTGGGTTCGGACTCGGTATCTCCTGCACTCCAGGGAGATGCATTTGTGTCACCTACGACACCTCAACAAGATCAAGGGTCATTAGTGGATTCTTGCCGCTGTTGTGGCACTTATATCACATATCCGGCAAGCGCCTCGAAAATAAAGTGTTCAATGTGTAGAGTCGTGGTGAAGTTACAATCACTGGATATCAATAAGGAAAATGTCACTAGGGGTGATACTAGTCAATTGAGTTATCAGAAATTGAAATCAGTTATCTATGAATGTCAACACGCTGTTGAGCCACAGGGGGATAGATTTAAACCTTTGGAAGATTACTTGCTGAACTCTTTCAGCTCATACGATATCTTGAATTCATCATTTAGGAGACCACATACAAGACCAGGATCCACTAGTGTGTCCATAATAAATTTTGACGAGGTGAGGAAATTTTATCACTTATTACAAAGACTCCCGAGTTTGAAACCGTATTATGTTATGTTATGTGCACTGAATTCATTACTCACCAGGCCGGAAAAGTTTTCTGAACCTGATGAAATCTTTTGGATCTTGATCTTGTTCGAGATACCTACATTGCCCTCGAGTGTTGTACAATCAAAAAGAAATCATGTGAGAGAGATCGATTCTATGAGTTATGAGATCTTGAAGAAAATTATAGGGTTCTTGGGTTATGCGGATAGGAAAGTTAAACAACAACTTAGTCATTGGTTTGCAAGAATGAGTAAAGATGAATTTATTCATAAATTAGAATTATTGAATTTATACATATCGTTCAGATTGAGTATATGTATGAGATTAGAATTACAATATCACAATACACTCAGATTGACATCAGCTGGTCCTCATGTCTCTAACGACGACGATAACGTGAATTCTAAAGATGATATCTCCAGTCCTGGTTTCTGGAGATCGGGGAGTTTCAGTTCTGGTCCTAATAAAGGTGCAAGCAATGTGAAGATCAAGTTAGCCCAATATGGGAATGATTGGCACTTGAGGTCAGCTGGTAGATTATTTATCACCCTCTTCACATCTAATATGTATTATAGAGCAGATAAATTACCACTGTCACTTTTTTATAACACAATGCTGGATTATGTTCACGTCAAACAGGATTTTGATGCTTGGCAGTATAATTGTGGTTGTTCAAATAGAAAAGCACTGAAGGCCACCGCGGATGGTGAACCCTCGATTGAGGCCGTGATTGAGTATTTACAAGAAGTCACCACTACAAATATGTTTGGTATCGGGTCACCATTATCACCACTCTCGAATAAATTTAAACCAACATTTACATTTTGTCAATACCCATTTTTGTTATCGTTAGGTGCCAAGATATCTATATTGGAATACGAGGCTAAGAAACAAATGGAAAGGAAAGCAGAAGAGGCGTTCATCAGCTCATTACATAATAAGATCCCTATTGATGTGTATTTTAGACTTCGTGTGAGAAGAGACCATTTGACCAATGACTCATTACGTTGTATATTACAACACAAGACTGAGTTTAAGAAATCGCTTAGAGTCGAGTTCATTGACGAACCAGGTATAGACGCTGGCGGTTTGAAAAAGGAATGGTTTATGTTATTAAGTAAAGAGCTTTTCAATCCTAAGAATGGGTTATTCAATTACAATACCGAGTCTAATTTAGGTTGGTTCAGTTTCTCATCGATAGATAATAACGAGATGTATTATTTGGTTGGTGTAGTGATGGGGTTGGCGATATATAACTCGACAATTCTCGATTTGCAATTTCCTCAAATATTGTATAAGAAATTATTGGGGAGAAAGAAAGTTAGCTTGGAAGATTATATCGAGTTATACCCTGTTTCAGGGTCCAATTTGAGAAAGCTTTTGCATTATCACACAGAGGAAGAATTTAAAGACTTGGAATTATATTTTGATGTCACATATGAAGATTTGTTTGGGGAAGTAAAGACACTGGAGTTGATTCTTAATGGATCCAAGATTCCAGTTACGCATGCTAATAGAATTGACTATGTGCAAAGGTATATCAACTTCTTCTTGAATGATCTTGTCGCTGAACAGTGCAAGCCTTTTAAAGTCGGATTTGGAGATGTTATCGGTGGTAATGCCTTGTCACTATTCGATAGTGAAGAAATTGAGTTGCTCTTAATAGGTGATGACTCAACGACAAGTAACAAGTATTTAGACACTTCTATTTTGAAAGTGGTCACTAAATATCAAGGAGGACTCAAAGATGACTCAGAGTTAGTTAATTGGTTTTGGCAGTACACTGAAGATCTAAATAAGCAAAAGCAGAAGAAATTATTACAATTTATTACAGGTAGTGACAGACTACCAGCCACAGGAATCCAGGCATTACCTTTCAAAATCACATTATTAAACGGTTCCTGTGACAGATTACCACTAGCACACACCTGTTTCAACGAGATTTGCATTTACAAGTACCCATCAAAGCAACATTTTTGGGGTAAATTGACATTAGCATTAAATGAAAGTGAAGGATTTGGTATTAAGTAAGACTCTAAAGTCGTGCACTGGTAACAAATTATGGAAATGGCAGATTTTTGCGTGTTTATTATAGGAGACAACCGGGACGACCCGTGTCAATATGTATAGCCAATTAAATTCTTTTAAATACTAATTTTTTGCATTTTCTGAGTTTTTTTGTTAGCGGTTTGCGTTTTCAAATAGGAATAAGGAAAAAAAATATACAATTTGGATGGATTACTTTTGTAAATTTTTGTGAATTTGTATTAATAACTTTGTTATTATAATATATATCTATAAGACATAATGTTACAAGGATTAAGATCGGTCGCAAGATCAGGTTTAAGTGTAAGAGCTTTGGGTAAGTGTTATTTATCTTTAGTGATGGATATGCTGAATTGTATCCCCTATACAAATTCATTATACAATAACAAGGAGTACAATTACAGTATTATTTATGAATTGAATCATCTTTTATAGATGAGATTAATCAAGACAGTATACTAACGACAATTTCACAATAGGTGCTCAATCAAGATTATTATCCTCAACTTCAACTACATTGAAATCTAACTATGATTCTCCAGATTTTTCTCATTACATGAACAAAACTGGTGCTTCAGATAGAAATAAAGATTTCACATATTTCACCATTGGTTCATTTGGTTTATTATCAGCTGCCGGTGCTAAATCTACTGTAGAAGCCTTCTTAGAGACAATGGCCGCTTCCGCTGATGTCTTAGCTATGGCTAAAGTTGAAGTCAAGTTAGCTGCTATCCCAGAAGGTAAAAATGTCATTGTTAAATGGCAAGGTAAACCTGTATTTATCAGACATAGAACTGCTCTGGAAATTGAAGAAGCCAATGAAGTTGATGTAAGTTCATTAAGAGATCCACAAGCTGATTCAGAAAGAGTTAAAAATCCAGAATGGTTAGTCATGTTGGGTGTTTGTACCCATTTAGGTTGTGTCCCAATTGGTGAATCTGGTGATTACGGAGGATGGTTCTGTCCATGTCACGGTTCCCATTATGATATCTCAGGTAGAATTAGAAGAGGTCCAGCTCCATTGAATTTGGAAATTCCAGAATATGAATTCGCTGAAGGTGATACCTTAGTTGTTGGTTAAACAATTAATTTAAATTAAAAAAAGAACAAAAGGAAATAAACACTCAAAAATTCAATTATATTCATATCACATCATTAACCTATATTATTCTTCTCCATTTTCATTGTCTTTATGTACATATTTATAAAGATGCAACATGATTTTATTTTCAATTCGAAAAAATTTCATGATAATGTATAGCAACTAATTTACCTTATATTCATAAGGTTAATTTAAAAACATAAAAAAAATAATTAAATGCTTTAATATTTGATTTGTAGATGAAGTATTTTATTATTCTATTAATCTATTTTACAAATGTCCTTTCATTAATCATCGATTGGAAGTCTTAAATATCCAGCAGCTTTCTTACCCACAATTCTGCGAATTAAATTCTTGAAACCATCACCACTTTTACATAATATTTCCCAAACTTTATCTTCAAACCCTGCATCATCGAGATTCCCCGACTCATGTAAATAGATCTCATATTTAATAATGTCCTTTCTTGTCATGAGTCCACATAGTAATCCACCATCAGTGATGAATATAACTCTTGGACCTATCTTGTGGAAAAAATTCAATGTTGTCTCTAAAGGTATGTTAAGATTAGCGGTCAATGGTGCAAAATTCACTACATGCTCGAAATCAATCTTCGAAGTATCTTCCACTTTGCGTCTGGTCATCAGGTCTTCGGGGATACCTAATTTTTGCAACATCAGATCTGACGCGAACATACATGTGGACTCGTAAGAGATACTTGAGCCTAAACTTTGCTTTCTCTCGTTGATGATTTGGAAGATCTCAGCACGGCCAATGTACCCGATTAATATTGGTGTTTCTAAACTTGACACAATAGGGTATGTGTTGAATGAAGTATCCCTCAAGATTAATTCCAAATTTTCATATGTTAATGTATCAATTGGCAATATCACGATTTCATCAGTCATTGCATCTCTGTTCAATTTCCCATGGAACGTGTGGTCTTCCTTGGCGTCAATATATGGGATACCATTGAATCTAATCATCTGATCAGCGATCCCACCTTTACCCCATTTATCATTAATACCTTTAGTGACAGCAACAACGATCATCGTTGGGATGATGTAACGCAAGGCACCTGTTAATTCAAACATGATAACCACCACAGCAACTGTCAAATGCGTGATCCCACTAAGTGCAGCACCTGCACCAAGGAACGCATAAGTACCAGGCACGATACATCTCTCAGTATCTGTACAACCAGCGAAAAAAATCGATTCAGGATTGTGACGATGGATCTCCATGAGAATGATACCTATAGCTCTACCGAAAGTGGCCCCTGCAGCCATCGATGGGACGAATATACCACATGGAACTTTAGAACCGTATGAGATGACGACTAAAGCCATTCTCATTATCGTGGCATAAATCAATGAAAAGAAAATCTTGGTTTGATTTTGACCAAAATTACAAATCCGATGTTCAGCGTCGTCCCCACATTCATGAAACAATATTTCCATCCCCTCTGTCATATCAAGTCTCAAGAATTCACAAAAATAACAAATTATCGCAGATAATGAAGCTAACATGACCACTTCCTTAATGGCACTATTTTTCAAATATTTTTGTCTCAAAGCGACCCATCTTACATTGTATTTACTAACGATAATACCATAAACACCACCAAATGCACCTAATATTATATAAAACGGCACTTCGAAGAAATGCCAATTTTGGTCATATCTGACTTCAAACATGACCAACTGCCCCGTACGGAACGGGTTCATTGAGCTCAAGACACTAGTGGCGACTAATGAACAAAAATATGATCTTAACATAGTTGATAATTGGAAAAGATTTGATATTTCCTCAATGGAGAAAAGTACACCTCCAATGGGACTTCCAAACGCCACAGCGACACCAGCCGCTGCAGAGGCAGTCAAGAAGTGTCTAGCACTTGAATGGGAATGATGAAATCTGCTGAATAATTTTGAGATACAATTCCCCACACATGCTGCATAATGTACACTAGGACCTTCCTTACCGACACTCAAACCTGACAGAATTGCCAATGGTAAACCGAGACTCTTTATCAGAAGTGTCCACCAATCTAAGAACCCCTCGATGGTGAAACCTGATACGATAACTTTGATCTCGGAAATACCTGAACCTGCTGCTGATGGTCCATAAAATTTAACAAGAAATGCAGCGAAAAATCCAAATGATGTAGAGATTAAGACAAATGCTATATAATTAGCGAATCTGGAACTGGACCATGCCACCCACGTAGAACAATTCGATTCTGTCTCCCCCCAACAACAAAATGATTTATTTAAATAAAACGCATTTGAACAATGCCCTGTCTTTATATCCGCTAACCATTGAGTTATTATATTCAATGACCCGGCTATTAACCCAATGACAATACCAATCAACGCTAGCACGAGCCAACTTTGACACGAGTAGAGTAATTTAACTAATTTCGGGTATCGCAGTAACAATACATTATTATCTTTCATGCCTTTTATATAATTTTTATCATTCAACAGTAACAGTCTTCTATTTTCCTTAATGGTATCGTCTATCCAATCTATGGTCTCGAAATCTTCGAATCGCTGGATCTTCTTCGCCATCCCAGCAGTGACCTGAAACGAATCTTGCCAACTCATCTCATCAATTGGTCTTTTTAATCAATAGTACTGTGTGCTGTTATTGTCATGCCCGGCAGAATTCTATAGGGATTAAATGAGTGTAACATTTAACTTTTTCAATCGCGCCTAAAACGGTTGAATTGATATTAGTGACACTACACATAGATAAGTATCTTTATGCACGACATTTCATTTTGTAAAA
Organism: Nakazawaea wickerhamii; assembly: GCA_030567635.1. Classification (NCBI taxonomy): domain Eukaryota; kingdom Fungi; phylum Ascomycota; class Pichiomycetes; order Alaninales; family Pachysolenaceae; genus Nakazawaea; species Nakazawaea wickerhamii. The sequence continues at coordinate 849,695 of JAJLSR010000003.1, forward strand.
GACTCATCGAGTTGCCTAATCTGGAAGCCTCATCGAAGATAAGATCTCGGGTGATACACCCAGTGAAAAAAAAAACATATAGAGATCTTGAAAAATCACCTTATTTTAATAGTTTGTTTAAATAGAGGACTTTGGAAGATTTCTGAGCTTTCCAGTTAAGCTTTGGAGAAATATTGTCTTAAAAGTATGTCAAGAATAGTAGTACTTGGAGCTGGGGTTACTGGTTTAACAACAGCTTATTTACTTTCAGAAAGAGGTTATGATGTTACTATAGTAGCTAAGAAGTTCAGTTACGATGGGTATGATCCGTATTACTGTTCGAACCATGCTGGAGCTAACTGGCACTCATTCGCCACTTCAGATGATCTCAGAATGCAAGCCTTTGATAAACCTGCTTATATTAAATTTTTACACTTACTGAAGACAGAACCTAAAGCAGGTATAGTGATAAGAACTCATTTGAACTATATCGCAGAGGACAAGTATGCACAGATGAATGGGAACTTCTCCTTACCGTGGTTTGTTGATTTCGTTGAAGATTTTAAGATTATACCACAGGATGAATTACCACTGGGAGTCGCATTTGGTACATCGTATAAGGGTGTAGTGATAAACACTGCCGTTTATTTGAGTTATCTCTTGGGGAAATGTGTAGATAACGGGGTGATTTATAAGAGAAAGACATTGAAGGATATCTCGGAGGCCGAGTTTCTTCATCATAGTGGGTTTAAAGCGCATCTGGTTGTTAATTGTACAGGGTTATCATCAAAGACATTACATGGCGTTGAAGATAGAGGTTTAGTCTCGATCAAGGGTCAAGTACTCCTTGTTGAAAACAGTTGCCCCAATTATGTCAACGTCAATATCGTTGACCCTAAATATCCATATGAGAAAGTGTACATGATGCCTAGAAAAGAAGGTGGCACCATCATTGGCGGCAGCACGTACCCTGGTGATTACAACGGAGAACCTGATTTGGAATTAGCCGAGAGATTCAAGCAAAGAGCATTGCAATACTGTCCTGAATTGATCGATCCGAAATACGGTAATCCTCCAGAGTTATTAAAAGTGAGAGACATGGTCGGATTTAGACCAGGTAGGAAAGGCGGTGTGAGAGTGGAGAAGGATGCAAAGATCCCAAATCTTGTTCACAATTACGGGATAGGAGGTAGTGGATTCCAGTCTTCATATGGTACCTGTGCTAAGACTGTAGAGTTGGTTGAAACTATCATCAGACAACATAAGTTATAGTGTGTATAACTCTAGTTAGTAACATGACAGGACTAAATGAAATTTCTCTCGTTAAAATGACGTAGATCTTTCTCATATAAATTTAGTAAGTAGAAAAAATTAATAGATAAGGTGAAATCTGATATTATAGAGCTGACCTAAGCATCCAAGATGGTGAGTTAGATGTCGGATATTTTTCTAGTGGAGAGATATATGACTAACCTAATGATTACAGGCACATAAATTACCTGAAAAGCCAAAAGATTTATCTGTAAAGCCACTTCAGCATGGCTATTCCATTTCAGTTGATCACAAACATGAAAAGAAATATGTGACACCAGCAAGACCTTATTTCAATGAACAAATTAATAATCCACTGAATAATGGACTGGCTAAAGTGCAAGCGTTCATTGAAGGCCACACCGATGAGAAACATATTAAAGATTTCGCAAAGAGAGGTGCTAAATGGATGTAAGTATTAAATTGATATTCATAATGACATTTTACTAACTCTTTATAACAGCTTCAACAACTATATTAAGAAACAACTTCAATGATAATTTGAAAATAAATTTTATATTTTATAAACTACATATATCAATTACAATACTCTTGAAATTTTCAAAATCATATTCAAAACTTGTAATGACTCCTCGGTACCATTAACCAATTTAAAATCAGTTTCAAAAATTATCTTTGAAATATCTATCTTTTGCTTAGTGCTCAATCTCAATGAAAGATCTTCACCGTCTTCTTCTTCTGTGTTGCCTAATAATAATTTGTCATGTAATGTGTCAATGATGATTGATCCATTGAACCCTTCAAGAAAGATTTCATCTGTTAAAAATTTATGTATCTTGTCTAAATCTTTTGTTTGTATTATCTCAATCAATTTTGCAGATGTCGAAGGTGGCAACATCCCAGCAATCTCTCTCACTCCCTCCACGGTGATTGCTGAACCTGTGGTACCGTTATCATCTGACATTTGAACATCACTATCTGCATCGGTGGCATTGGTCAATGAATATAATCGACTCGCACTTTGTAAGAAAGTTATCAGTTTTCTTAAATCTCCATTAGATATTCTCAAGATTTCCCTCAATATCTTGTCTTCTTCACCTTGAGTTAATACCACATTCTCCTGATGAGAAACGTATTTCAATCTATCTAAACTTTGTTCATTTTCCAATAATCTGAATCTAAATTTCGAGCAACGTGACGCTAATGGGTCAATTATTCTTGTTATATAATTACAAACGAGGCAAAATCTTGTCACACTCGAATAAGTTTCCATTGTTCTTCTCAATGCCGATTGAGCATCACTGGTCATCGAATCAGCCTCATCTAATATGATCAATTTATATGGTGGACAGGGATAATTCAATAAATCTTCCTTTGATGGGTTCGACGTGGTTAATCGAGCAAAATTCTTAATCTTGTCTCTCACAATAGATATACCTCTTTCATCCGAGGCATTCAATTCTAGTACTCTTGTCTTAATAAGATTTGGTCCATATAACTGTTTAGCCAATGCCAATATAGTGGAAGTCTTACCAGTACCTGGAGGACCGTAGAATAACATATGAGGCAAATTAGCTGTCTCCAAATTTCTTTTCAAGATTTGAATAGTGTTATCCTGTGCTGTAACTTCATCTAATTTCTTTGGACGACTATACATTGTTAGTTTTAAACGTGATTTATTGAATAAAATACTAGCGAAAACTTACTATTTTTCCACCCATGGCATTCTATCAAGTCTTTCTTGATGGTCTATAGCGGACACTGGTCCCTTACCATTGAGCATTTGTAAAGCTGAAGTCATCTTTATAGCTTAAGTACTATACTTGTTTGATTTTGTTATTCTTAGAGTAAAACGCGTACTTTTTTTTTCTCGCCTTGACAATTTTTCAAAATTCTAGATATCGATCAAATCAAATAATAACAAGGTATATTGGGAAGATGTCATCAGAATTACCTCAAAGTAGAATCAAGAAGATAGTTAAATTGGATCCGGATTATTCTGGAATCTCAGCGTCAGCTGTACATCTCGTCACTAAAGCCACAGAACTTTTCATGCAAGATATAACATCAAAGGCATCAATTGAGACAAGAAGACAACAAAGGAAGAAAATAGTGTATGATGATTTCTATACAGTGATCAAGAACAATCAATCATTATATTTCTTATCTGATGTGGTACCAAGGAAATACAAATTACGCGACTTAGTTGATAGTAGGAAAGTACAACTTAGAGAAGATGTAATAGATCTGGAAGTGACACAACAAGAGGAGGCAGTACCTGTTGATTCCAATAACGGCAAGCGTCAAGGGATATTAGCTTTCACTAATAACGCTAAACCGGAAATTATGGCAACACCAACTAAAGTAGAACCAATATCGATAATTGAGATTGAAAATGATGAAGATACCAGTGTTGAATTAACTAAAGAAGAAGACACAAAGGATGTTATGGTTATAGATGACGTTGAAGACGAAGATGACGATGAAGAAATGATTGATAGCTAGATCTATTTACATATTATTTTATCTTTTTAGAATAAATTTATTCATATAATCTATATACATATTTGCTCATTAACCTCTTTCAACGTAATTTTTAGATAAATCTGACCCAACAGTACCATTATTTACAAATTCTTTTAATTTTGTTAAGAATAATTCTGGATCTTCTGGTCCTTTAAAACCTTTAAAAGTATGTTTAATTTCCGGTACATTAGAACTAACATATGGTTTTAATGTGCATTCGGATAACCCTTCAGGGACAACAAACGTCCTCACTCTGGCCCAGTCGATGATATAACCACCATGTTTGGTGTGGGAACCAACGCCTGATGATCTTGTACCTTTATAAAAATTCTTATTACCATCTTTAGTTCCTAATGGATGTCTCTTTGAACCGTCTTTAGAATCACCATAGAACAAAGTTCCATCTCTATAAGTCTTCCATGGTCTTCTCAACAGTGGCAGAGCCCCCAGATGGAAACTTCTCACTTGTGTCAGTCTCAACATTATTATTATCTATCTATATCTCTATCTGATTCTTGTCTCTCGTTCAGTAACAATTTTCATATTTTTAATTTTTCTCACTTCAATTTTTGTGTTTTATGTGCACTACTTTGTAAGAGAGAAACCAAAAATTTTCTCTCTCTATTTTGCAGACAGCCCCTATTGGGTCTCGGTGCCTTGTTCTATGCTGCGAGGTGTTTATTATCAGCTTGGCGATGATGTCTAATCGGCTTCTCGGCCCCTCCCTTGGGGGATCCACTTACTTATGATAAATCAGTATTGAATATAACTCAATATATATATCTAGATATTAGTATATAGAGTTCTGATATAACTGATATAGATGAACCTGCTAGTGTTTCAGTGTAGCTGCCCGTTTAGGTAAGACAGGGTCAAGAGTACAGAGAAGGGAGAAGAGCAGCATTGTGCGGCAGAGACTTCTCAGTATTTTTTTTTCTTTATTTATTTTTGTTAAAGCTTGAAACTTGGAACTCAAAGTTTTTTTGTTCAACTTATTTGATATCAGTTTATATACTTATCACCGAGGAAAGCTTATCGACATGAGTGTAGGTATACGACTATTAGAATATTCAAGACCATATTGACTAACAAACTTAATGCAGCAATATTACCAACAACAAGGCGGTTACCAACAGGGCTACCCTCAACAAGGTGGTTATCAACAACAAGGTTACCCACAACAAGGTTACCAACAAGGTGGGTACCAACAACAACCTGGCTATTACCAACAACAACAACCGGTATATCAACAACAGCCTCCAAACCAAAGTAGTGGTGGTGGTGGATGTGGTTGTTATGGAGGATGGTGAGTATTCAATCTGTATTTAAGATAGCGCTTCATATATACTAACTAGGTTACAATTTAGTCTTACCGCATTATGTGCATGTTGTCTCTTAGAAGAATTATGTGGTGGTGGTGGTGGACCTGGAGGCCCAGGTGGACCAGGATTTTAAATCAAGTCAATCATTCAGATAATTCACTCAAAATTCATTTTTTTGTTAAATTAAAAATTATCAATATTTAGAGATATTTGAAATAATATAGAATTTTTTAGCTTTATATTTAATTATCAATCACCAATGTAGTTCTTTATTAATTTGAAGTTGAAAGTGTTACTCTCATTTTCAACAACCTGAAATTCAGTCATGTGACCCTCACATTTGTGTCAAATGCTAACGACTTTTTTTCTATCATTGCACAGCAACTTTAATTGTGGGTTATATATATATATGTATTGTGAAAGCAGTTATGGAATTAGTTAATAAGAATTTAAGGCTTATAGATATATTCAATTGATAATGACAGTGAGTAATTTGTCTTGTGAAAGTTTCAAAATTTGCTAACAAATATGGAAAAAAAGGTTCAAGCACCAGATCAGCCTCACGATACCTCAGTTAAGAAAGCACATTTAGGGTACAGAGATGGAGATATAAAGATTCATACGCATAGTTACTCAGATAAGCCAACACCATTCTGGAATCACGATTTAATGAACCCAGGCGCCAAAGAGAAATTCTCAAGGTACGCTAGCGAACATACAGATGAAAAACATTTGAAAGAGTATGGTAAGAAATTTGGTAAGAAATATGGTAAGAGAGGTCTTAATCAATTGTAAGTGTTATTTCATTATCAGCAAAGTTTCAATTCATGTTTACTAACAAAATACATATAGATTCGGTATGATTTGTAATTAAGTTTATATATTAAATTCTATTATAATTTTGATTTATTTAAAAGACTTTCAACAATAGATACAGTCTTTGCACACGAGCCATACGAAGACTGATACCCAGCACCGCCTACACCGTAGTTATGAACAAGATTCTTGATTTTCAGATCACGTTCAATTCTAATACCACCTTTCCTGGCGGGTCTGAATCCAACTTGGTACCTGACAACTTTAAATTCAGTAGGGTTACCTAATGTAGGATCTAAGAATTCAGGCAAGTATTTCGTCGCAGCGGCTAAGATCCTCTCACCTCTCGCATGGTCAAATTTACCATCCCAATTATCGGCTAACATGCAACCACCGATAATGGCACCTCCTTCTTTTCTAGGCATGACGTATAACATATCATCAGGGTGCTCAGGATCGACATATTGGACAGATTTAACCAGATCTATATCGTTCTCAACGACAATGATTTGTCCTTTTAATGGGTATACGGAGTCATCTTGGACACCACCTAATTTTGACGACAAGATACCGGTACAATTGACAATTATATCCGGTTTGGTGCCTGAACTATGATACTTATTTGCCTCTTCAATATGGTTTATAGTGACTCTTTTGTAATTGACTCCATTATCGATACATTTACCTAACAAATAACTTAAGTAAATAGGTACAGTTATGACCACACCTAAGAATTCGAAAGCGAATCCTATATTTTCAGGCAATTCCTCCTTAGACCAGACTCTGAACCCCTTAACGAAATCTTTGAACCATGGGAACTCCACTTTCAGTGGATCATTACCGTATTTACTCAGGAATACATCTTTTTCAATCATATCAACGTTTAATTTTTGCCATACTCCAGCTCTTGGCTCAGTCTCAGCGAGTCTCATGAACTTGAGGTATCCCGGTTTATCCAATTCTTGAGTCGCGATGTCGTCTTTAGTGGCGAACGAGTGCCAATTCGCTCCGGCATAATTACTCGTGTAACATGGATCTTCATAACCGTCAAATGAAAATTTTTTAGCAATGATAGTGACGTTATGGCCCTTTTCAGAGAGCAAGAAAGCTGTGGTGAGACCTGTGACACCAGCACCTACTACGACGATCTTGGCCATTGTGGATTCAAGTTCTATTGATTCAATTGATTTAACCGTATGATTGTATTTGGCCAATTTTCAGATTTTGTTACAAATTTTTGGGTTTTTTCTTATCTTTGATAAAGATGGAAAGCGCATTTTTTTTTAATCCGAAATCTCTCAATGAGTTGATGAGAAGTGATAGTATCAAGTCATTTACAGATGCTACAAGGTATCGATTAAATAGAATTGACATTCAATTCATTTTTTCAAAAAAAGAAAACTAATTTTAAAAAAATTCAAAAACTCCCAATGTCACAATGGACATCATTATAGCACTATAAATAGGCTAATGTTGATTTGGATTAATAGGTTGCTGTTGTGGCTCTGATCTCTGTTGTTGTTGTTGCTGTTGCTGTTGTGGTTGTTGTGGTTGTTGCTGTTGCTGTTGTTGTAAGAATGGAGGTAATGGTATTGGTCCTCTTTGATTGAATTGACCTGGTAAGATCTGTTGATCTGGTTGTTGGTGTTGATACATCACTGGGAATCCAGGAGGCGGACCGTTCATCATTGGTGGATACTGCATCTTTTGGTTTCCCGGGAACTGTTGAGGTGGAAATCTTTGTTGGTCATTAACGAATGGAGGTGGTGGCACACCATTTTGCATTAACCATGGTGGTGGAGGACCTTGACCATAGAATTGAGGAGGCATTCCGTTCATGAATTGAGGAGGCATTGGACCACCTTGTTGATTACCATTTTCACCTGCTTTAGTTAAAAGGGACAGGAAAAATACATCATTTTTCTTACTTACTGGTGGTTGACCAGGTTGACCTTGCATTGGTGGGAATTGCTGTTGCTGTTGTGGTGGTTGTTGACGTTGTTGTTGTTGCAGGAAATTCATATCCATAGGCTGATTTTTCATTTCTGTGTTTTTCTTTGCATTATTATTTGATGTTGCTGCATCTACTGCATTTAATAATGAATTGGCTGCATTCTCATTAGGTGATCCATTGACCATTGTAGACGAATATTGAGGAGTTAAACCTGGTGGTGGGCCATGAGGTGATGCCACGACTGGAGGTTTATTTGCCCCAGATGTATTACCACCACCGTTTATCATACTTAAAAGTTTAGATCCCTGTGTATTCACTGGTATTGTTGGTGGAGCAGGAGCAGGAGCGGCACCACCACCGAAAAATGAACTGAATCTGGAACCACCATTACTATCTGTTAATTTGGTATCCTTTTGTGTATTAGAAGGAGATGATTCATTAATAGATTTTGATGAATCTTCTTGATACAGACTAAAGAAACTATCAATTGAATTTTTAGATTCCTTTGCTGACATTTCCAGTGGAGCACTTGTTTGTAAAGTATTTTTCAACAGATTAATTTCACTCTCAGTGATTTCTTCACCATTCATTTTCTTTTCCTCCAATTTCATCTTTAATTTCCATTTTTCAAAATCTAAAGCACTATTACCAATAGGTTCATCATTTTCCAACATCCATTCTGGAGTTTCCTTATCATCATCATCTCTATTATTATATTTACGACCAACTTTAGGGTGATCCATCTTACCTTTCTTCTTCTCTCTATGATTATTTCTCTTACGATCATGACCTTTACCACCAATGGCAAAGCTACCCATTTCACCAGTACTTGAATTTAAGGAGTTACCATGATAACCACTATTCCATCTGGAAGAACCTGATACTGGTAAACCACCCATAGCTTTCGTAGATCTAAATCTCCAGAAATCCTTAGCTGGAAGATCAAGACTCTCCAGCACTTCCAATACTAATGGAGACTCTTTTAAGGCAATTAACACTTCAGGTTCATATTGATGTAATAGCACTCTCTTTGGAATAGCTATATAAACTTCTTCATTCTTTTTCTTAGATTTCAAATTCACTTTCTTCTTAGCCAATGAAGGCTCTTCTTCTGCAGCAGCAGCGGCAGCACTTTCAAGAAATTTCGCAATGGCAGTCATATTCTTTTGACTTGACTCGGCAAGATTGACATCTTTCTTCTTATTAGACCTCTTCTGTTTGGACTCAGAAGCGTCTTGGGAATCAATTGATAATATCGATGGGTCATTGAGCTGATACTCATCAGACGACTTGGAGTCAGAGGGTGTCTCGTTCATCTGGGAAATAGTAGTATATATATCTCTCAATAATTATGTCTCCGAATAAACAATAAACACTCAACCCTTTGTGTTTGCACAACTCCTTTATATAGAATATCTCTTAAAATTTAATATCACTTCTTCCAAATAACACTATATATTTAATCAACTTTAATGAATTATATATCTTAAAATATTCTTCCTTTATATTTAATTCAATCACTCAATTGTATGTTGTTCAAGCAGCAAATTGAACAAAAATTTTCGTTAGGCTTCCGTTATTAAATTTTTGAGCACGACTACACTACAAGAGATAACCAGATATAGAGTATGTCAAGTTACGGATCCACCATTGGGTATGACGATATCGTGTCAGACGACGAAGACGACGGGGAGGTGCCCTTGAGACTGCCATTGGGTGTGGTGAGAGAAGAACCTGCGGCACAGGAGCCTATTAAGTATGATCCTCAACAGCCACTTATCAGTCGTCCTGTTCAACAAAGAAGGGTGAGGTCACATTCGACAATTGCTACATTGGAGCTGCTTAATAGGTGGACTAAGCAATTGATACCGAAATGGGCAGTGACGAGCTCTAACGCCACGGAGAGTAGAGCTAATGAGATACTGTATTCGGTGTTCAAGCCTGTTTCCGGTATTGAACCTATCAAAAGTGTCCCCGCTGAAGGATTTGGTTCAAATGGTCCGATCTCTAAGATCATGTTTGAAAGAATTGTCGATGATGTCGTTGACGCGATAGAGTCTGGGTCTTACTTGCCACAAAGAATCTCTGCTGGTTCATCGGGTTCTTATTTTGTTTATAATAGTCGTGGTGAGACAGTGGGGGTTTTCAAACCAAAAGACGAAGAACCATATGGGAATCTAAGTCCGAAATGGTCAAAATTCATACATAGAAATTTATTCCCCTGCTTCTTTGGAAGAAGCTGTTTAATACCCAATTTAGGATACATTTGTGAATCTGCGGCGTCATTGTTGGATAGACAACTTCAATCGTTTATTGTTCCGTTCACTGATACTGTGTTTTTGTCATCACCGACTTTCTATTATTCAGTGTATGATAGACTCACTGCTAGATTAACTGGTAAGAAATTCCCAAAGAAAGTTGGTTCATTACAATTATTTTTAGATAATTATCAACAAGCAGATGATTTTTTCAAAGAACATCCACTTCCCGGTTCACGTTCATGGGGGATTTTTGCAGCACCTAGTCTCTTATCTACTCATTCTGATGACTCAAGACTGATTTGGACTAATGAAACGCTTCAACAATTTAGAGAAGAATTAGAGAAATTGGTGATTTTGGATTACATAATGAGAAATACAGATAGAGGACTGGATAATTGGATGATAAAAGTTCAATTTGAGAAAATTAGAGACCCAAGGGCTGGTACAATAAAGGAGAAAGCTGTGTTGAAAATAGGCGCTATTGATTCCGGATTGTCATGGCCTTGGAAACATCCAGATGAATGGAGATCATTCCCTTTTGGATGGTTATATTTACCTATATCAGTAATAGGACAACCATTCTCTGAAAAGACAAGAGAACATTATTTGAGATTACTCACATCCACAGCATGGTGGGAAGAAAGTAGCGTATTATTTAGAGAAACTTTCAGTAGAGATACAGAATTTAAAGAAAGAATGTGGAAGAAGCAATGGGCAGTGATGAAAGGTCAAGCATTTAACGTTGTCGAAACGTTGAAGACTCCAGGGCAAGGTCCCTTGGAGTTAGTCCGTCGCACCAGGATGACTGTATGGGACGACGAGATGGATGTGCCACTTGTTGTGCCTGAGGCCATTATGGAAACTGCAATGAGGACGCCAATATGGGAGAACCCTGCAACATCACCTCAAAAGATAGTGTCAGCCAATGATGGCAATTCGTCCAAGATTCTGCCCTCGGTGAGAGATAGCTTGGAGAATTATCAGAACGAGTGGAGTCAATTGATCAATGGAGACATCAACGATTCTCAATTCGAGCAGGCACTCACACAGGATAGTCCCTTGTTAACGTCAGCTGAATTGAGAAATGATAGCATATTGACCAATAGCGGGAACCTTAATCTGTTGACTGATAGTTCAGGGTACGCTGCCGCTGTGGCGAAGTCAATGGCTACGAAGAGAGTGATTATTGAGAGATTACAAACTCTGAATAGCAAACCTCCAGTTTTCACGTGGTGTTAATGATAATATTTATATTAATAAAATTTATAATCTATTTACTTAATTGCATTTGTAAAGAACCTTCACATGTACAGTATGAATACTTATGAGAGTGTAAGTATGCTCTACCTCTATAAGACGATACTACTCCTAGAACCCATATCTCTTTACTCTTTACTCTTTACTCTGTATAACGCATATCTTGTTAAGAGAAAGTGAGTGCGCTAACAAAAAAACAAAAAATACAAAAATAATAAAGAGAGAGAGAGATACTGGCAATACACCAAGGAAGTTGTAATTAATAATTGACATTTTATTGTCAATAATCATTAGAATTGTATAAGAGTATCATATAAGAGACTAAATTAATTGATTGTCATTGATTATTTTTTATAAAATTGACTGGGAATTGAATAGATAATTGGAAGTATAAAGATTGGTGGCTATTAACTGAAGGGTCATCACAGCAATAACGAATAGCATTCATATATATATAATGACAGACGAGTTTACTTCAGTACAGTGGGATAGAGATGAAGCTCCTCCTCAGCCCATTGCCAGTGAGATCCATGGATTGTTCGATGAAGAGGATGAAACTGATAATGGAGATCAAAAACTGTCGTCAGTACAACAGGCATCGATAGGTAAATCTAACGTGTCTTACTCTGATGAAAGTACAGATTTTTATATAAATACCACGGTATCGGAACCTTTGAAAGAGACAGATGGATCAAATCATTTCATAACGTATTTGTTGAGGACAAAGACTAATGATCCTACTTTTAAATCACAAGAATTCCAAATAAGGAGGCGTTTCTCGGATTTTAATTTCTTATATCAGTCTTTACTCAATGAATTCCCACTGGTGATTGTTCCCTCATTACCTAATAAACAGAGGTTGGAATATATTAAAGGTGATAGATTTTCTGAGTATTTCACAACAAAGAGATCGATTTCTTTGAATAATTTCTTATCTAGAATCTCTAAACATGAATTATTAAGAAACTCGAAAGTTTATCATTCATTTTTGGAAAATTCTGATTATTGGGTTAGCTTCAAGGGAAGTTCCAAATTAAATGGATCCACGACGACATCATCATCAGATACAAATGAAAAAATATCAGATTATATAATGAATGCTTTTAAGAAACCAACAATACATACGGAAAACACTAAAGAATTTCAAGAAATAGTAACCAAGTCCAATAAGCTTCAAGAAAATTTAGTTAAGATAGATAGAGTTTACTCAAAAGTTATCAAGAAACAAAATGATTTATCAACGAATTTTGTTAAATTTGGTGATGAATTAACAAAACTCAATAGATTAATAAATGATAACACCGAGGAAGAGACAAGTGATCTTGATCAATTATTAGTTAAGAATTTCAAAGCGTTATCTAATAATCTTCGTAAAGTTTCTTCTGAGAGTGATCAATTAACATTACAAATTGATTATGAATACTTGACATCATTAAAGGATTTAGAACATTATATTGCACTGTTGAAAAATGCTTTCAAACTTAAGGATTCTAAATTGATTGATTATGAAGCTTTAACTAGTTATTTAAATAAGGCTATTAATGAGAAAGAAGCTCTTTTACATAATGGATCAGCGTCCACGACGGAGGCAACATTGAAATTTTTAACTAAGAAATTAGAATCCATTACCGGATCAGATGTCGCTGGTGGTTCCACAAATTCCACAAATAATAAGATATTGAAATTGAACTCAAAGATAACTAAATTAGAACAAGAATCACAAAGTGCATTAGAAATTTTTGAAAACTTTGAGAAACAATTACTTCAAGAATATTATACTAAATTTGAACCAATAAAGACAGAAGAGATAAATGAAAGTTTAAATAAATTAGCTAAATTGAATATGAATTTTTATGATACAGTATTGAAGAATTGGGAAAATTTAGATGATTCCTTAGTGAAGAATAAGAGAGAATTACCAACATCAAAATTAAATGAAAATGAAAATGAAAATACAAAATTTTACAAGAATGATGAAATTATTAAAAATGAACAAACTATAAAGAGAGATTTTGATGAATTAGTAAAGACTCGTGATTTGAAACTGCAAAAACTGCGAGAACTGCAGCAACTGCAGCAACTGCAACAACCACTACAAGATACACTGCAAGATACACTGCAAGATGTACCAGAAGATACATCAGAAGTGGAAGATAATCCTCTAATGAATGTGATGAATGGGGATATTTATGATTACTCCGAAGATGAAAGTTATTAATTTACTGCTATATAATATAATTAAAAATAAAATTTCAAAGTTTTCTTTTCTTTGATTCATGAATTGACTCTTCTATATCGTTATCAACACCATCGTAAACTTTGACCCTCTCCTCACCGTAAAAATCAATAAATTCCTGTCGTGTGAGGTACTTGGGAAACTCAATTACAGGGAATTCATCTAGCACTAAATTACGATTTTTCTTCTTATTTGGTGTCGGGGCCTTGGTGTTCTCCTGTACGTAAAATTTCCTTAGTAATAGTATAGCTTCTTTCTGTAAGATCCCAGGGTACGAGTGGTACTCTCTTGGGAATGTACCCGCTGTCACTCCGACTGGGTAGTTCTTATTATAATTTACCACTGTACCGTTACCGCCAAATCTATCATTACCACACCCGAATACCACTTTCTTTATTTTCAATTGACGTAAAGCAGCGGCACACATTATACATGGCTCTACGCTGACGTATAATTCGCAATTAGCGAACACTTTATCGATGATCTCTGACTTGGGATATAATTCGGAGTACTTTTCATAGATCAGATCTATCGCGACTAACTCTGCATGTCGTATCCCACATAATGATATATTAGTCTGGTTGAATCCACTGGCGATGACCTTATTATCAAGCACAAAGACGCAACCTATAGGCACTTCATTGACTTCCAAGGCGGATTCTGATACTTGGAGCGCCTCTCTCATGAATCGGAACTCCCTTGAGAGATCAACCATTGTGTGATTATCGTATCTCTTATGTATGTGAATTTTCAATTTTTTTTTTTCACTTTTAGGTCATCGGTGATGAGAATTATATGAAGTATTGTACATGATACCACGAGTGATCGAGTAGATTAGCAATATCTGTTGTTACCAGAGGGGAAGCTCTTTGGGTTGAGTGAATTCGATTTACTATAATTGACCTTTTTACTCTAATTTTATCCTATATATATCTAAGTAAGCTGAAACTGATCTGAATTTTCTGTAACTTGTGTTATAGATCACTAGATCAATTCCACATAACCAACACCGATCTAGATAATCTAACTTACCTTATTGTATATAATAATCTAGATAATAAAGCTTACGAGATAAAATCCAAGTTTAAGAATTGACAGGCATTAGCGAAAAAAACTACAAATCATAAGGAATTCTCTTAATAGATCAACAATTCATTAAAATACAATTCCATAACTCAATTCCTAGGATGTCTGAGTTTCAAAAGAGTTTATTTCTGGATAAATTGAAAAGGCTGGAAGAACTGTTAAATTTCTCATACGATACAGAGGAAGATGACGAGGAAGGAGATATTTTAACTCCGTTAACTGGTTCTACATCAAATAAACTATCCAACTCAAATACGGTGAATACGTTCCCGACATGGGAACAGTATTTTGACGAGAATGAAGTATATGAGCAACCCGAAACCAATTTCAAATTCAATACTTATTATAAGAAACCATTAAATAATAATAAGAATCCAGTTATATTTATATGTCATCATGGAGCCGGTTCTTCAGGGTTGACATTTGCAGAATTAAGTAAATCACTTCAATTAAAATTTGAAGAGAAAAATCAGCATAAATTGGATAAGAGTGATACTGAATTACCTGGGTTGTTTCTGTTTGATTGTAGGGGTCATTCGCAAACTGCATTACTTAACGAAGAAGAGTCAGATTATTCGATAAATCGATTATCATTAGATTTTCTGTTTATATTTGAAAAATTCATTGAGAAGCAGAGTTTTGAACTGGATGGTATTAAGCCAAGTTTCTTCTTTATCGGTCATTCACTTGGTGGATCAGTGCTTTCTAAAGTCATATATGAAGACTATATCAGGAACCAGGACCATGTCAGTATGATTAAAGGTTTAACGATGTTAGATATCGTGGAAGACGCTGCGGTGCATTCACTTAACGCGATGATCCCATACCTAGATAAGAACCCAAGAAGTTTTAAAACTTTAGAAGAGTGTATAAAGTGGCATTTAGATTCGAAATTAGTTAATAATGAAGAATCTGCGAGAATATCAGTACCTTCGTATTTCCAATACGATAAGCAAAAAGATTGTTATACTTGGATCGCAGATTTATACAAGACACAACCATTTTGGGATAGTTGGTTTGAAGGATTGAGTTCAAGATTTGTCGCTATCAAGTCCACCGTTGCTAAATTGTTAATATTATCAGGTCATGATAACTTGGATAAACCCTTGATGATAGGACAAATGCAGGGGAAGTATCAATTAGTTGTGTTCCAACATGAAACGTATAATGCGGATTTAGGTAGAAGACAGTACTGTGGACATTTCGTACACGAAGATTGTCCATATAAAGTGGCTGTAACTTTACTCGACTACGTGGAGAGAAACGATATAAGCAGGAGTGACAAGGCTATCAACATCAAATGGGGGTCAATGAGATCGTAACCTGTGTATCTCAATATACCGAAGTCATAACTTTGCCACAATTTAATAATAAATAAATTATGGCGTGTGAGTCATTTACTCTATTACTGTCTCAGCCACTCTTCTCTTTCTCTTAATAGTGAAATAACACGTGACTTCTCTCTGTTTAAATTTTCACGATTTTTTTCTCTTGATGTAATCATCTCATTAATTAGTATTTTATTGAAAATATAAAGAGTCACATCTGCTATATATTTATAAATAGTTGTTATATAATAAGAGGTTTATTGGTTTTTTATATAATTTATATTGAAATATTTGGAAATTGTTGATAAAAAATGGCTTCACCACAACAGATCAATAATTTATCAGAAAGTTTTAGAAATGCAGTTGGTGTATCATCATCACCATCTCATGCTGTCTCTACATCACCAACTACTTCTTATATGAATCAGTATCTGAGCCCAAAACCAAGAGCTTTGTCCATGTCAAGACCAGCAAAGCTTTTGAAACCTTACTCTACTGGAGATATCAAGATTCTTCTCTTGGAAAATGTGAATCAAACCGCTATTGATATCTTTAACGCTCAAGGTTATCAAGTTGAATTTTACAAGACTTCATTATCTGAAGAACAATTAATTGAAAAAATTAAAGATGTACATGCTATTGGTATAAGATCCAAGACCAAATTAACTTCAAATGTCTTGAAACACGCTAAAAATTTAGTCGTTATTGGTTGTTTCTGTATTGGTACAAATCAAGTTGATTTAGAATTTGCTGCTAATCAAGGTGTAGTTGTATTCAACTCACCATTCTCCAACTCAAGATCCGTTGCTGAGTTAGTTATTGCCGAAATTATCACTTTAGCTAGACAATTAGGTGATAGATCTATTGAAATGCATACAGGTACTTGGAATAAAGTTAGTGCTAAATGTTGGGAAATTAGAGGTAAAACCTTGGGTATTATAGGTTATGGTCATATCGGAACTCAACTTTCCGTCTTGGCTGAGGCAATGGGTATGCACGTCTTGTATTACGATGTCATGATGATCATGTCTTTAGGTACCGCAAAGCAAGTCACTACTTTGAACGAATTATTATCACAATCAGATTTCATCACTTGTCATGTCCCAGAGACACTGGAAACTAAGAATATGATCTCAGCACCACAATTCGAAGCTATGAAAGATGGTGCTTATCTTATTAACGCCTCAAGAGGTACCGTTGTTGATATTCCAGCTTTAGTTGCTGCTATGAAGAGTGGTAAGATCGCTGGTGCCGCTTTAGATGTTTATCCAAATGAACCACCTAAGAACGGTGCAGGATTATTCTCTAACGATTTAAACACTTGGACTGGTGAATTAACCTCCTTGAGAAATGTCATCTTAAGTCCTCATATTGGTGGTTCCACAGAGGAAGCTCAATCAGCTATTGGTGTTGAAGTCGCTAGTTCATTGACTAAATATTTGAATGAAGGTGTCTCCACTGGTGCAGTAAATTTCCCAGAAGTCGCATTGAGAAGCTTAGATTTAGATCAAGAAAATTCCGTAAGAGTATTATACATTCATCAAAACGTTCCAGGTGTCTTGAAAACTGTTAATAATATCTTGGGTAGTTATAATATCGAGAAACAATTTTCTGATTCAAGAGGTGACGTCGCCTATTTGATGGCTGATATCTCAGATGCTAACCCAGCTGATATCAGAACTTTATATGAAGAATTACACGATACTCCAAACAAGATTGCCATCCGTTTGTTGTATTAAGTTATTTCAAGAAAATTGTTGTTGTTAATTCATTTCTTTAACGTTTCAACTACTAATTATTAACAAATTATCAATTAAAATTCACAACAACATCAAAAGTATAATAATAAGTAAAAATCCAAAAAAATAGTTAAATAGATTCTATATAAAATAGATTATTCAACATAGTCATCAAATCTTCTGTAATAAAATGCCTCGTAAAGAGTAAATTGAATACAATAAGAGTATCGAATGAGATTCATAGTACTTAGAAGACAGTTACAGCTCCTTGATAGCTTATAATACACTATATACACTTATATACTTATACCGCCCACTGTCTAATTGATCATTGTTTAATAAAATCAAAGCAAAAACGAACAACGTATTTTCATTTTTCGCGACTGTTAAATAAAATTATTTAATTCATACAAGTGATAATACGTACAATACAGCTAAAGCATGTTTTTACAATTGCTTTCATATATAGGTATCGTCACAGGTTTCGTATCTGTGACGTTAGCAATGGGTGGGTTTTTTAATTTGAGAAATTACGAAGTAGACGAGATATACTAACTTCAATATAGCATCTGGATTATTTTATCTTTCAGAGATAATAGAAGAAAATACAGAGATAACTAAGAGAATGTTAAAGAGATTGATCTATACTATATCAGCCATATACGTAGCACTTTACTTGTTCGATGGTATCTCATTTAAATTGACCATTTTTTCATTATTCACATATTACATATATTATCAAAATTTACAAAGATTCCCATATATTAGCTTATCATCACCTATATTCATCACATCATGCTTGTTGGTTATCTTGAACCATTACTTCTGGTTCCAATATTTCAGTAACCCATTTATCCCATCCATTGAAGAGAGATTGAAACCAGATTATAAGCCTCCTCATATACCGGTTTTCTCAGAGATTGCCAGTTTCTTTGGATTATTAGTTTGGCTTGTGCCAATTGCCCTTTTCATCTCTTTAAATGTGAATGAAAATTCATTACCACTTAGTTATTCAGATGTTAATAGACTTAATGGTACACTGGATGAAGAAAGAAAGCAAAAGGGTATTAATTTACTTAAATTAGTGAAGGAAGTTGTGCTTAGAAATTTCCAAGCTGTGGCAAGAGTCTTTGGTAGAGAATTGGATCCAAATCATGGAAGAATCATCTAATGCTTTATGTATATATATTCAAAAAACACTGATCAGTTTGAAATTCATTTGTAAGCTGATTGGCTTTGCTAGACAAATAGTAACAACCCAGACCCCACTCTTGAATCTCCTCTATCAACTCTACTATCTCTCATTATAATTTCACCGTATATAAGCCTCGATAATTCTACCAATAATGATGATTTGGTGAGAAAAAAATTATGAATCATCTCTGTAAATTGATAGTAAATTAAATAAAACATACAAAAATGGGTCAATTCATCATTTTATCGACTTGTAATTTGAACCAATGGGCCTTGGATTTCGAAGGGAACAGAGACAGGATCTTGGAAAGTATCAAGATCGCCAAGAAGCGTGGGTCCAGGTTAAGAGTGGGTCCAGAATTAGAGATTACCGGGTATGGTTGTTTAGACCATTTCACCGAAAATGATACTTATTTACATTCATGGGAAATGTATCTGTCCATTTTAACTAACACCGAGTGTCACGATATCGTATTGGATATCGGTATGCCTATAATTCATAAGAACAGAAGGTATAATTGTAGAATATTATCATATAATGGTAAGATCTTATTCATAAGACCAAAAATTTTCTTAGCTAATGATGGTAATTATAGAGAAATGAGATATTTCACTCCATGGCTCAAGACTCAATGCGTCGAAGAATATGTGCTTCCAAGATCTATCCAGAGAATCACTGGTCAATTGACCGTGGATTTCGGTGATCTGATCATCAGCACTTTAGACACCCTGATTGGTTGCGAAACTTGTGAAGAATTATTCACTCCACAGTCTCCACATATCTCAATGGCACTTGACGGTGTAGAGATCATCACCAACTCGTCGGGATCGCATCATGAACTTCGGAAATTGAACACTAGAATGGAATTGATTCAAGAGGCAACAACGAAATGTGGTGGTATATACCTCTACTCTAATCAAAAGGGTTGTGACGGTGATAGATTGTACTATGATGGTTGTGCCTTGATCGTAGTGAACAATAGAGTCGTGGCCCAAGGATCACAATTCTCCATGGACGATGTCGAAGTCGTCACTGCGACCGTGGATTTAGAAGAAGTACGTGCTTATAGATCATTAATCTCCCATGGGTTACAAAGTCGTGAGTCGCCAAAGTATAAGCGTATTCACGTTCCAATTGAATTAGGTCCACAAACGTCGAGTTTCGATCCGAATTTGAAACCAACTCCATCTCGTGAAATCAAGTACTATTTACCAGAGGAAGAAATCGCTTATGGACCTGCATGTTGGTTATGGGACTACGTAAGACGTTGTAAAGGTTCAGGATACTTCTTGCCCTTAAGTGGTGGGATAGACAGTTGTGCCACTGCTGTCATTGTGCATAGTATGTGTGTATTAGTGGCTGACGCCGCGAAGGATGGTAATCAACAAGTTATTGAGGACGCGAAAAGAGTCGCTGCTGTAGAGGATGAGAATTGGGTTCCAACTGATCCTATCGAGTTTGCCAATAAGATTTTCCACACTTGCTTTATGGGCACTTCCAATTCTTCAGCTGAGACAAGAACCAGATCTAAAGAGTTAGCTGCAAAGATCGGAGCTTATCACACGGATTTAAATATGGATACTATGGTAAGCGCTATCATCTCAGTTTTTGAAGTCGCCACGGGGAAGAAACCTGTTTATAAGATCTTTGGTGGATCTCAAATTGAGAATTTAGCTTTGCAAAATATTCAAGCTCGTTCAAGAATGGTATTGGCCTACTTGTTTGCCCAATTATTACCTTGGACTAGGGGAAGAACCAACACTGGTGGATTGTTAGTCTTAGGTAGTGCTAACGTTGATGAACAATTGCGTGGGTATCTTACCAAATACGATTGTTCCTCAGCTGATATCAACCCAATTGGTGGTATCTCCAAGACTGATTTGAAAAAATTTATCGATTTTGGTGTAAAGAGATTCAATTTACCTATCTTGAAAGAATTCTTAGACGCTGTCCCTACTGCGGAATTGGAGCCTATCACTGACACGTATGTGCAATCAGATGAGAAAGATATGGGTATGACATACGACGAGTTATCGATATTCGGCAGATTGAGAAAAGTATCCAAACTTGGTCCTTACTCTATGTTCATTAAACTCTTGCATGAATGGGGGGACAAGTACCCTCCACGTATCGTGGCAGAGAAAGTCAACAGATTCTTCTGGTACTATGCGGTCAATAGACATAAGCAAACTGTCAGTACTCCATCCTATCACGCTGAACAGTACTCGCCGGATGATAATAGATTCGATTTAAGACCATTCATGATCAATCCTGCATTCCCTTGGGCTCGTAAGAAGATTGAAGAGATCGTTTCCACGTTGGAGAAACATGATGGTAAGGATACTGATGGTGCACTTAATACAATGACCGTTGATTGAGTATATATATATTTATATAATTATAATTATTTATGGATAACTATCAAAAATATCTTTAATAATTTTGTGTTTATCTAATTTAAATTTGTTTCATGAGAATCACCATTATTAGTTGAAACTTTTCTAAAAGTGGAAAGCAACTTATCCAAACCTTGAGATAATTCATTTATAGAACTATCATTGAACTCATCATCATCATCATATTCATCCAATTCTTCGCCCTTTGTTGATACTTTTCTGAGATTAGAATCAGTCTTCAAGATGGCATCATTAAATGACAAACTAGTATTTATATCATGCAGTTTCTTATACTTCTCGAATTCAATCCTGATATTTTCATTTTCCTGAGTCAATTCACTAATCTTTTTAAGTAACTTCTCCTCTTGCTCAAGATGCTTGAATTGTTGATCTTTAACATATTCCTTCTGTTTTTGAAGAACACGATTAAATTTATTTAAATTCAACAGTCTATCATTCAATAAAGATTCATATTGTGTCAATTTGGCAGTACTCTCAGCGTGAATCGAATTCAATTTCAGTAATTCTGCTTCTTTATCATCCAATTGTTTCTTGATATCATCTACCAAACCGTTATTTTCCAGTATAGATCTTTGATGTGTAGAAACAATTCCTTCTAAATGTTCAATCTTCAGAGAATGATCACTGAATGATTTTTCGTTATCTCCGCGAAGTGAAGCAATCATTTCATCTTTCTCCAGTAATTGTGCTTTTAATTCTTCCAATTCTTGTTCCTTTTGCTTATTAACCAGATCCAAGCCAACTATCTTTTGATTGGCATGCAGCATCTTATCATTCAATGATTTTTTCAAATCATTCAAACGATCATAGAGTTCAGGTAATGGCATATTCTTCACTGTTTCCTTGGATTCGTAACCTGAACGATCAACAGTGGAAGCATCTTCAGGGAATCCACCTGGGATAGATAACAGTTTTTCACTTTCATTGAATGAATTGTTTCTAGCATAATCTGTTCCCCTCGATCTTGGTGCAAGCTTATGTTCTGATAATCCCTCTACTGGTCTCAAAAATGCATCATTTTGCTTTTCCATTGTCAAGTAATTAACAGATGGATTAGGAGATTGATTGACAAAACTTTCCAGTTCAAAACGATCACCATTGACAATCAATGGAGTTTCATCACCAAGAGGAAGTTCATTTTCTTCAGTTTTAGAAACCAAACTAGATGAACTACGCTGTTGAAGCAATTCTTTTGAAGCACCAGTCTTGTTGGTATAATTATCCAAAAAGCTATTCATAGTAGCATCAGATACAGTGCTTGGAATGTTACCTCTTATACTGTTCTCCTTTGGAAGAGGGAACGGTGAAGTAGATGCAAATTCTGAGGATTTTGAGTGATTCACGGAATAATTTATTGAATGATCAATCGAGTCCATTGTTCCTGCATAAGGTGAATCCTTTGTATGATTTGTTGGTGTCACGTCTTGTGCCTCAGCTTCATCTTCTCCCTCGGAACCCATTTCTAATTCCACTTTTGATCCAACATTATGATAAGGATGACCATTAGAATTGCCAAAGACTCCATTGGTTGGATTAGGTGGTGTCCTAAAGGCATCCTGATGTCTATTAGTAGGCTCCATATTCTTGGTTTGTTCTGTGAGTTCCAGTGAATTTCCATTTGTCGTAGACTTATCAATTGCATCAGCCAAAGTATCACCATTGCTCTTGATTCTTCTATTACGATGAACGTTAACACTATCGACTCTTTTCACTGATGTATGCTTATTAGTGCTCTCCGCTTTCACTTTAGGATGTGAAGATATGTTGATTTTCTTAGCAACTTGAATGGATCCTGCTGTACTATCACCAGCTGACATAGATCCATTGGCACCTATTTTCACTGGAGTTGAGGAAATAACTTCCATCTCATCAAGACTACCGAAACTATCGAAAGTGGTCAGGCTAGATTCCTTTCTTGTGATAGTTTCCATATTGAGCCCTGGATGAGCACTTCTGACAATATCATTAAATGAGTTGACAATTTCCAGCTGTTGTGTTGGTGTAGATCTTGACACTACTGGAATCTCAATAGGTTGTGGTGACTTGTTAATAAATTCTTCCAAACGTTTCAAGTCAAATTCGTAAACATAAGTAGTCTCATAGTCAAGTGTCAGTGGGTCAATTGATGTGAATTGAAGTAATTCATCATTATTATCACTACTAGCAAGACCATCAAATACAACATCATCTCTAGATGAATTTTTGTTTTCTAAATTCAATTGATCACCTCCCATTATTAACAATTTTTCATTTTTCATATCATATGTCATTGAGTGACCAGATCTATTACCAGGAGATCCATATTCTGGGGTCTCAATTGTATACGCTTCAAAAGTGTTCAAATCAATTATTACAAAGTCACTAGTCGTGGAACCATATGAATTCTTACCACCATAACTTATGAGGTAATTTTGGCATAGCACTGAAGAATGCTCCTCCACTGCAGGTGGTTGATATTTAGAAGTGTAAGGACAAGTATTCCATGTCTCATCGACTGGATTGAAACAGTACAATGCATTAGACAGTTCTCCTCCCACAGTGGAACCACCGTACAAATAAATACGTCCATTATACACCGTCATAGTGTGGTTAGATAATGGAGGAGGTTGATATTTGGAACCGGTGCTGTTATCGAATATCTTTCTCCACTGAGTAGACGGTTTCCTGAAATTACTCAAGTCGAAACACCACATATCGTTGAACTTGTCATCATCCAATTGTCCTCCGAATAAGTACAAATAAGATGACCAAGATGACTGCTCTTGTTCGTTATTATTTTGGAATGTCACTACAGTGATTGTATGACCATATCTTCCCGAAGGTTTAAGTCCATTAGGAGATGGTGTAGTCCATTTCAATGAATTGATATTGAAGAAATACAAGTTATTATCAAGCTCTCCATCTTCATTCAACAGAATAGTGTCACCACCGTATATTATAAAAGCGTTACCGATTAAGATAGAATTATGACAAACTCTTGGAGCGGGTACTCCATCAGTATTTTCAATAGGCTTAGCAATATAGGAATATTTTGGTGATAACTCACTACCGACTGGACTGATCAACCAGATGTCTCCATAAACGTTATCATCTCTTAAACCGCCCATTACGAAAAAACAGCCATTATCAGCGGTAATCGATGACGCTGTATGTCTATATCTGGGGAAAGGAGAATTGAATAACTTCTTTTTCTTCCATGGCGTATCATTCACAGGCTTAGATATGCTCAGAACAGGGGTAGAACTTTGCGAGTTTGTCAGAGGCCTTGGATACGTCAGAGATGGAGTTGAATTTTGTGAAGTATTTCTCTGAGTAGGTGTGAATTGTTGTGGTGGAGTCTTTGAATTAATGCTGGAAGCGTGAACTTTTTCAACTGGACGCTCATTTGATCTGTATTGCACTGGTAGTGGAGATCCTGCTCCATTGTGATGTTGTGGAGACTTTGAATGAGCCCATGGTGATTGCTGCTGTGAAATCTGCGGTGGTTGTTGTTGATGTTGATGTTGCTGCTGCTGCTGTGGCTGTTGTGGCTGTTGCTGTTGTTGATAGTGATGCAGCGGAGATTGAGGCAGTCCTTGTCTTTGTATCTGAGGATGCGATCTCAACAGCGATTGCAGCAGTTGTTGCAGAAACGCCAGATGTTGCCGCTGATTCTGTGCAACTTGTGGGGAACGCTGATCAGTTACTGTAGGTGATCCGTTAGGAACACTAGCATAGTTCTGCAGTGGAGACCTCGAGTACTGCTGAGAGTATGTGTTCTGATTGAATGAACCATATGAAGGATCAGATACACCATTACCAGCACTATGCTGTTGCTGCTGTTGCATATACTGTTGTTGCAAAGCTTGCTTTGATTTAGGCGGTTGACTAGGAGAATACTGTTGACCCTGCTGATACTTGGTATTCGGCGAGTGCTGATAGCTCGCATTATACTGTGGAGACGATACCTGAGCAAATTGCAGTTGTTGCAGGTTGTTATTCAAATTTGGACTTCCAAATGAATTGGAGCCTTGCGGTTGTTGCTGCTTAAATGAGCTCTGATTCGAGGTATTACCGCTAGAAGATCTAGAACCATTCTCGGCATCACTACCACCCTGGGAGGCACTATGCTTCCCCAGCGCCGATTGTTTCTTCTTCTTGAAGAACGATGCCATTCTGATTTTATAGTGGTTAGTCTAGTTTTAATATGTATTTTCGCTTATTTCAAGTTGATCTTTTTTGTTTTCATTTCATTCGAAATCTTTTTTTTTATTTTGGTTTTTTGTCTTTGGAGTTTCACTGGAATGAGACATTTCATATGTAGAAAAGTTAAACTGTAAATGGGCTTTTAAGTGTTTAGGAGATAATTTTGATTAAAGTAATACATGATATCTATATATAATCAATCATCTTGGTCCCAATTACCAGGCTTGGCCTGTTGTGGCATTACCGGTCCACCTGCTCTCTTGGCCATGATGATTTGATCAACGCTTAAAACTGTACATGCTGCTTCGCATGCTAATTCAATAGCGTTTTTCTTACTACATAACAAATCGAATATTCCTCTTTCGACAACATTGCACAATCCGTCAACACTCTCGTTGTCTACATCAATACCGTACTCTAATCCCTTATTATTTTCATTGTTTGAATGAGCAGCGTATAATTTAGAAACGATTTCGGTTTCATCTAAACCAGCGGTTTCCGCTAAGGTTCTTGGGAACACTTCGAAAGCAGAGGCAAAAGTCTTGATTGCTAATTGTAACAAACCTGGAGTTCTTTCACCGTATTTAGTGACTCTATTGACCAATTCTGCTTCGACGGAACCTGCACCGGGCAATAATCTAGCATCTTTCAATAAACCTTTGATTGAGTTGACTCCGTCATCGATAGCTCTCTCAATATCGTCCATACTGTTCTGTGTAGCACCTCTAATGACAATGGTAGAAGTTCTTGAAGTTTGATCATCATTTTGTTTAAATACAGTGACTCGATCACCTCCAATCTCAATGGATTCAACAACATCGATAACACCACATTCTTCAGGCATTGGAGCACCTAATCTTGGCAATGGAGTAGCACCACACACACGAGAAATTCTTCTCAAGTCAAATTTGGAGGGAACTTTCAATACTAAGATATTGAATCTGTTTAAATAGTGTAATGCCAAGTCACCGACTCCAGCACCAGCGACAACAACTCTGACACCACTGTCGTAGATTTCCTTAACCATTTGATGTAATTGTTGTTCTTCACCTTTACTGAAATCAACCATCTCCTTTGCATTATGTAACAACACGGTACCTTTAGTCTCGGTGACTGAAATATCAACAGGACATGTGAATACCACAACTTTGGATTTATTATTGATTTTCTTAACGTGTCCTTCTGGTTCTCTTGGGAAAACCATACCTTTGATGACAAATGAGTTAGGTAATGATGAACCCATAATCTTAACAACTCTAATAGAGTCAACGTTGAAATTTCTCACATCTGCATCTTCACCTTTAGGTAAGATACTCATAATGGATTCAATAAGTAAATCACTTATAATATCTTCAGATCCATATTGTTTAGCTGCAATAACAGGTTTGATAACTTTAAGTAATTCACTCTTGTTATTCAAGGCCTCTACTTTATCAACTACCAAATCATCCAATTCTTTTAAAGTGAATTTCTTTGCAAGCTGATAACCGTTAATGATCTCTACAGGTTGTAAACCTAAATTGATCAATTTCTCACTTTGTTGCAAAAGCTCTCCAGCCAAGATCATGACAAAATTTGTGAAATCACCCATCTCTTGTTCTTGTTGGTTAGAAGCCATACATAACAACTTCACAGCTGGATGCACAACATCAAGTTCATTGATCATCGTAGCAGCGTCATTAGTGATAAATATCTTTCCCAAATGGTTAACAATGATCTTGTTTCTTCCACATGGACCAATACTGGTTAAACACATTGAACTTATCTCTTTACAAGCTTGGATGTTTCTTATTATGGCACCATCACTATTAGAATAAGTTTGGTAACCACCTTTGAAAATACCAGCATTTGGAGCCTGAGGTAACTTAAGTGACATCTTGTATAGGTATTGTTCTTAGTAATCTCAAGCAAGCGCCTCTCTTACAAGTATCTCTCATTTACATGATTTTGATAAAACGCGTTGAAAATTTTTATTGCGAGCGTTTTTGATATCTCTATACACGATCAATCAGCAAAGTCTTGTTTCAAGGACCAACGTTTGGACTCGTTCTGCCAGTCACATATGGACCTCAATAGCGATCTCACAAGCAGGATGTCTTCTTGAGAGGTCAATTTCAATTTGAGGAAATTGACTACTTCACCAGAGCTGGCAGAGCCACCGTTACCGGAGATGAAGTCTCTGATCTTACCAATTAACGCTGTCTCATTTAGATTGGTATTAATCGAACGTTCAGTAGTGGTTTCCACGAAGGGAGATCCTGATCTGCTTAATGCTGGAGACACAGATTTACTATTTCTAGTGCTGTTAGTGGTCTTCGCTCTCTCTTGTTCAAGTTCCTTCTTGGCTTTGATATTTTTAAGAATAGAATTTGACGATTGACCAGGTCCAGGTTTTTGGATTCTTCCAGCAGCTCCAAATTTACCAGTAAATGTGGGTGTACCTATTCTGGCCTTTCTTACAACTCTCCTGGACTCTCTCAATTTCCTAGCGGCTTCATTGGCGATCTTTGACGCTTCTCTATCTACTAATATCGCATCTGGTCTGGAACTTTCCATGATAGAGTCATGCAGTAATGCACTATGAACACCGGAATTGGCAAATATATCCTCCATTAAACGATCAGATTCCTTAGCGTTAGCACGATTTTCTTCATTTTGATTTCCTTGGAATTCTTGCAATGAGGAGACACCATTGATCTTTGCTACTTGATTGAAATCATCTTCCTCTTCAAGCAGCAGTGATTTATCCAATTTCCTTGATTTTCTTGTCGCTGTACCTTCAAAATTGATTTCAGTTCCATTAAACATATCCCCGGTCTCTGTACCTTTCTCATTTGAGTCTCCCAAGGTGAAAAGATCATGCAAATCATTCATTTTGAAAAACCGTCTTTGCTTAGGGTCTTTCAAAATCTTGTTTGATAAAAATTGCTTAAAAATTTGACGATGATAAATCTTCTCCTCTATCGAGCTTGCAATCATTAATCTATAGATGGTGACACTCTTCTTTTGACCCAATCTCCATGCTCTCTCCCTGGCTTGCACATCGGTGGAAGGATTCCAATCAGGGTCATATATAATGACCCTATTAGCTCCAGTTAAATTAACACCTAACCCACCAACTCTTGTGGTAAGCAAGAAAACATTATAAATAGGATTAGTATTGAATTTATCAACAAGCTCTTGTCTCGTACTGATCGGTGTTGAACCATCCATTCTCAAATAATTGAAATATTCATCCTTACGACCATCATTCAAATCTAAGAGAAATTTCTCTAATATATCTAACATTTGTCTAGTTTGCGTAAATAACAAAGTCTTGTGGCCCTCGTGTCTCCATAATTCGATCAACGCTTTCACCACTTGCATCTTTCCAGATTTTCTATAATCACCAAAATCTTTGCTGTTTTTATGTTTTGGTTGTACTAAATCTGGATGATTACATATCTTTCTCAAGAAATCAACACCGTACAATACATGTCTCTTCCCACTCAAGACAGAATTCATTTCTTCAGATTTGAGAAATTTCTCATAAAGGTTTAACTGATATTTTGTCAATTTACAAAACAACACCATCTCATTTTTCTCGGGCAAGTCCTTAGCGACATCAGCTTTCACTCTTCTTAATAAATACGGAGATATCAAATCTCTTAGCACAACAGCACATTTATACCCAGTTTGCACTTGAACGTTTGTCGCATTGGCATATCCACCGATGTTTATAGGCACTGAAAATTGTTGTTGAAACACAGGTAGAGTACCAAGTCTTCCTGGGAAAATGAAATCAAATAAACTCCATAATTCAATTAAATTATTTTGGATGGGGGTCCCCGATAGGATGATTCTATTAGGTGTTTTCAATTGTTTGCAAATCAAAGATATCGCGCTATTAGGATTTCTAATCTTGTGACCTTCATCGAGCACCGCGTACCCCCATTTCTGAGAAAGTAACTCTCTTGAATATATTCTCAAACCAACGTACGTGGTAATCAAGACATGACCTTTTGCCACCACTCTATCTACAATATTTTTGGCTTTGGCATGTGATTTCAATGCATTCGCAGACATATTCTCTTCCTCTGAGAAATCATCATTGTCAATATCTAAATCTAAGTTGTCTTCTTCCTCTTTTTGCACTTCATTTTTAGAATTCCGCATTCCTGTACCTATTGAATGCAATATGATTGTTCTCAATGGAGGCCACCAAGTATGGAATTCATTCGACCATTGTTTCATCACTGTGGCGGGACAAACAATTAAAATTGGTTTATCCAATCTTCCACTATAATGTAACCCGGCAAGAAACGCTATCACTTGAATGGTTTTACCAAGACCCATTTCGTCCCCTACTATACCTCCAGTCTTTTGAGAATATAATTCCCAAAGCCATTGTACACAAGTTTTCTGATAATCGAAAAGTGATGGATATATGTCACCGGGTACTTTAAACTCGGAATTTAAGATAGCATCCGGGTTGCTTGGATGTGGTTTCCTCCATTCTGGAAATGAAGTATCGTCTTCTAATTCAGGATGATATTTCAGTCTGAGACTGGACCTTTTCTGTTCCCATGCTTTTAATCTACGTTGATAAAATTTTTCATCACCATCATCAACATTCCTTAAATCATCTTCTGTTATTTCCTTATGTTTCCTTGTTTTCCTAACAGGTTTCTCACCGACTTCTACTTCATCCGATGAAGAGCTGAGTAAATCATCTACAAATTCCTTTTCGTCACCCGGTATGTCATCGTCATCCGCGTAATCTGAATCGTCCTGTAACGGCACTATGGGTGTATATTCTTCATCTTCGATATTATCTATTCCAGGAGCTCTCAATTGTTGATGATTTTGAGTCTTTGAATCATATGCAGAATCATTTTGTGCAAACCCATTAGATGATCCAAACGCGGTTATCTTACCAGTACGCATTAAAAACTCTTGTCTTGATTCAGATGGCAATTGCTTAATGGATGAATCTTCATTGGATTTTGATGCAGCAGTCTTCGATTGTGCTCTTTCGTTGATTCTTTCATTGATCTCTTCAATATCTCTTTGCACTGCAGCAATCTCATTCTCTTTCAATCGTGTGATCTCCTCCTTTGTTGCTTGACGCTCCGATATTCTAGTCAGTGGATTATTTACCTTTGCCTCTAAGATCTTCACTCTACTGCCTAATTTGAACAATTTGTCCTGACTCTTAACTAATCTCTTTTTATCTAACTCATCATCTCTCTCTAACATTGCTTGGTCAGCATTCTCGGCCACCGTTCTCTCTAAGGAGTCTTGTTCCATTAGAGTCACCCCTAACAGTTTAAGTTGGTCATCGGTACCACCATTATCTTGATTGCTCATGTCTCGTCTCCACACTATCTGTCAATAATATCAGAGACCAATTGACATATTTATCTCTTGATTAGATAATTTTCAGATGCAGAGGCGAAAAATATTTTTCAAATTTTGAAATATAATTATTGAGATATCACTTGTATGTCATTTGTACGACATTGCTCATGATCTTATGAGATGTCTAGTTAGCTTGGGGTATTCCGTTATTGTGAGAGATTCACTCGTAAAACTTTCAAGAGGGTTTGAAGCTACAATTTTGCTGTTTGTAGTGTCTACTTTGAGATCGGTTTGAAAGCCGGTCAAATGTAGATCTATAGCTAAAGCCTGATCTCTTTCAACCGCAGCATATGGTTACAGTTTCAGTAAGTAATTTACTTTTCGTGATTCTCAAATCATATCACATGTAAGAAACTGCAAAGCTAGTTATCGTATTAATGCATCTAATCAAAACTATAAATAAGAATGAAGTGAATAAATATATACAAGAGAGCTCCCATTCGTGATAGCTCACTTCTCCACACCACTATCCAATTTCTCCAATTTCTTGATCTCTTCAAATGGATCAAACTGTCCCGTTGATAATTTCTCGTATTGCTCATCGTACTTTCCAGTACTTAAAGTACCGTTACCTCTTATTCTTCTCGTTGGATCTATGATACCTCTCTTGCACTCGAGAAATGTCTTAAGTTGAGCTCTACATAACTCTGGAAGATGCTGTTTCAATACCGGATTCTCAATACATTCTTTCGGTGTATTTCTTTCAATCATCACACATGGTGATCTCTGTAAGCATATAGCTACCTGTTTTAACTGATCCTTACAACTATAATACTGTTAGTACTCCTTATACGTCACTCATTACCCCACTTATAACTACTATAACTCACCTTGCTGGCATGATCTCTTGATAAATATAATCTATTGTAAGTAAAATCGATTTTTTTCTTAAAAGGTGTGGGAGTTTTTTAAACAGCTACAAAACTCTTCACTACCCTCGAAGAGTAGGAAATCGTTGTCGAAGCATATGACAGTCAATTACCTTCCTGGAAGACCGACATCTTCTGAAGAGAGTGTCAGCTTTGCCAATTGGCATAGCTTGAGTATTTTGGCATATTGTTCTGGTAACAATCTTATAATTGTCACTAAAAACTTTGAATCATTGCAAACGGTATACCTCACTGGTGATTCTAAATGTTGTGATATTAATAAACATAACGGTAAGATTGCAGTCAGTGTCGGTCATAAAGTGTTAATATATAAACCGGTAATAGAAAACTACTATGATTATACTTTTTACACAAATAGAAAGAATGTTAACATCTTAAACATCAAATGGGAACTCGAATTAGAGATAGTCAATTTTTCCGATAACTCAATCATCAATTCCATCGATTGGTCCGAGAGCTGTGCTTCACTGGATCATGAAGAAAGTGAAGATACAAGTCTCACGTCTGGCACTGTGGATCCGGAAACTGCATCGAAGGATGAGTTTAATACCGAAGTGAGCTCAGAATTGGTTGTCGGTTCTAATGATGCTATCACTTTATGGAGATTATATTACAAGAATAAGAGGTCAGAATCTAATAGGAAATTAACCACTAAGATGTTATGGTTCAAAGTGCAACCATCACTGGTGTTTAAAGTGAAATTTTCGCCAGATACTACATTAATTGCATCTTGTGGTAAATACGATAAATTAGTAAAGATATGGAGGAGAGTGGCTTTTGGCATAGAGACAGCAGATTTTGATCTTAGTTATCTGAAACATCCTGCGTTTGTCACTTCTTTAAGATGGAGGAGGAAGGGTCAAAGTCACTTACATAAATCATCAGGCCCAACATCTACATCAAACAGCATGTATACTTCAATTAGCCGACTTGATTCTGTGAGCTTACTCTCAGCGTCGGCTGCTAGAGATGTTAATGTGTTATACACTTTCTGCACAGACTCTACAATGAGGATTTTCTCATCTTTTGAAGCCGACAGTAAACACATTACCCAGTTCCATGGTTCTTTGAACGTCAAATCACAAGTGGCTGATTTGAAAGAACCATTATTTGTCAATATCATTGATAACGCAGACTTTGAATTCGCTATCAATACTATGTTAACAGAATTGCAAGGTCCTGTGCCGACTGAAGATTCAGAGAATGATTATGTTGAAGTTCCAAGTTCACTGCAAGTCAAACTGGGAGCCAGGAGAAATAGTTCTGATTCAATGCTTTTGGAGAAAGAAGTACATTTGACACAGCTATTAAGTAGAGGCTTGGAACTCTGTTTGATTATGGATTGCAATGGTAATGTCCACTTATACACATTTGAAAACATGTGTCAATATCCACCGAAATTTGTCAAGATTACACAAGTCAAGAATAAGCATCCAATCAAGCTCTCACCGAATTGTTTCCCCAAACGTCCTCGTCATTTAAGATTCCAAGATTTTTTAATTTCTAAAAATTACGATGACAAGAGTGATAGTTTCGATTATACTCTCAGTTTAATATTCAATGACTTGGAAAAGGGCACGATAAGGCATGTCGAGTTCTTATGTGAAAATTTAATAGATCCACTCTTAGAATTGAGTCATTCTCATAACTCTTCAAACACAAACGTTGAAGAGGACAATTTCTTCAGCAGCAATGGTCGCTCAACGAACAATGACCCGAATCAGTACATTGGATCATTACAACATAAATATTCAGGACATGACAAATCTATTCAAAAATTGAGAAGATCCAACGATGGTTCCGCTATATTATCATTAACAAGATTCGGTGAATCTCATTTATGGACCCCCACTGCTCTTGGACATCTGGGTCATGTTCACAAGCATCATTTTGCAGTGGAAAACAGCACGAAACATTTACATTATTTTAACGGGACTGGTGTGACCCTTAGTAGAAAGGCTTTGATCAAGACAGATGAAGCAATATTAGATGCTACCGTTTTCAACAATGGAGGAGATTTCGTGTTAACACTTTTGAAAGAAGAGTTGATCTGTTGGGATTGTAGATTAGATCCATTGAATTCCAAATTGGCTAAGAGAATGACAACTTTCAAAATCAAAGGCCGGAAACTGCCCTTATCGTTTTTCGTCTTGCCTGAGAAAGTTAATGGTATATTCCATCTGGTTGCCATATACTCGAAAGATGATATACAATCATGGGAAGTGAAGATCGACTCAAAAGGTGATCATTGCACGATAACTCAGTTCCAAATACTGAATTTCCCCGATGAGCAAGAAGACATTCATTTAATATCTGCTATTGATCCAGTCGGTTGGGACAGCAAGATCAACACTAGTGGAGAGCTTAATTATAAATACGATATCAAATTAGTTCAACAAAGAGACGTGTTACTGATAATGGACCTTAAAGGTGATTTAAGAACTTACAGTGCGATGTTGAGTAACGATAACTCGGAGATAACATGGTATTTGAAAACACTTAACAAGACCAATATTCAAAATGCAAGTAATATTAAAGGGTCCTCAATAAGTAAATGTGCAATCATTGATTCATCACATCAAAAATTGAGTATATGGGACACAAAGACGAATTTCTTAGAGTACGAGGAAGAATTGCTGGACAAAGTCTTTGACTTAGATTGGACATGTACTTCCAACAACGAAGCATCGATATTGGCAGTCGGGTTCGAATTCAGGGCATTGTTGTATTCACAATTGAGATACGATTACACTAATGAGACCCCTTCGTATGCGGCGATAAGATCTGTTGATATCTCAGACACCACTACGCATACGATTGGGGATGAAACATGGTTACAGGACGGTACATTGGTGATCGGTAGTGGTAACCAGATGTATGTGGTGGATAAGTACCTTGACGTCGCGAAGGACACGTTGTCGAGATCGTTATTAGGATCAACACAGATTGTGTATCATGACATTTTCACTCTGGGTATGGTTGTCAATGGACAACTACCGTTTTTCCATCCGCAATTCTTGATTCAGTCATTGTTTTTAGAGAAACTTGATGATGTCAAGATCATCTTGGCCAGGCTTTATTCGATGATGAGAGATATCGATTTAGATCCAGATGGAGATATTTGGAAAGATTTAATCCCCACGTTAAAGATTGATCTTGATGCATTTTGTGAAAGTTTTTTCAATTCTGGTATATTTGCGAAGAATAGTATTGATAGTGGGTTTACTGCTAAACATGAAGACTTGTTTAGTAATAATGTGGAAACCACAGAGGTTTTCAATAAGCAAACAGCACAATTATTAATTGAAAAATTACAAAAAGTTAAATTACCATTTTTAACAGGACATCAACAGATGACTTTAGTGTCAGTTATTGAAATCGTTGCAGATATCGATACTAATTACAAATCCGTGCTAGATAGTAATGGGTTAAGATATTATCTCGGTTTAAAATTACACCAATTGAATAGTTTGAAAAGTGGATTTTCGGGAAGTATATCTATGAGAGATATTAATTTTGCACTTCATAGTGATAACAAAGATTTATTATTCAATATAATCAATGATCTATCTCATCAGGAGTTGTCTTGGTCGGTGGCCAAGAGTTATGGACTCGTGTACTGGTTAGGCAATGAGAAATTAATTGAACAATTTGAAAAATTGGCAAGAAATGAGTTCTCGAAATTCACAGAGAGGAATCACGGTAAGAAGGATCCAACATCGTGTTCCATCTTTTACCTTGCACTCAAGAAGAAGCAAATTGTTATAAATTTATGGAAAATTTCAGTGGGACATTCAGAGCAACAAAAGATGTTAAATTTCCTAAGTCATGATTTTAAAGAGCAAAGATGGAAATTAGCAGCACAGAAAAATGCATTTGTGTTATTGAGTAAGCATAGATACTTAGACGCTGCTATTTTTTTCCTCTTAGGTGATGCATTACGTGATTGTGTCACTGTCATACTCAGACAACTTGATGATTTAGCTTTAGCTGTAGGTGTCGCTCGAGTTTACGAAGGTTCAGACCAAGGTCCCGTGTTCCAATGGCTCTTGCAAGAGAATCTCTTACCGATGGCCGTGGAGACAGATAATCGTTGGCTTAAGAGTTACGTTTACCATGCTTTAAAGGAGCAAAAAAATTCCATTCAGTGTCTTATTGAAGATGATTTCGACGATAAGCAAGTATTACCTACAACTTCATTAACTGAAGAACCTAAGAAAAAATCATTTTTAGAGTATGACCCGGTATTGATTGTCTTATACCAGTACTTAAGGAAAAGCGGTATCTCGTCCTCTAACGAATATAAATTCATTACAAAAATCACAAAGATTTATAACCGTATGGGATGTGACTTACTATCGTTATACATAGTTAAGAACTGGCCATTCAATTATGGTCAAGTAGATGACATCATACTTGGCATCAACGGCAAGACCCAACCACAACCGATGTCGCTGCCTAACAGTATACTTACAGAAGACTTAACACTCTCGAATGGTGAGACTAAGAAATTTGTTCAACCGCCCACTTCATTGGAATTCAATATGGATGCATTTGATTTTTAAGTAGTTACCGTATAGAAACTCCTGAGCAAAAAATGAAAAACAAATTTAATCACTTTACCCAATTAGGCAATTTTCTGTTGTTTCTCTTTAATCATGGGGGCCGATGCCTGAACGGCCCTTAATTGAAATTAATTGTAAATATTGACATTTGGAATCGGTGAAATATTAACATAAATCAATATATTATATTTGCTTTTATATAGATGACATATATATTATAAATAATATTTGAAATTTAACATTGGCAATCTTATTTGGAATTAGTTAAATCGGTTATTACCACAACTTGTCATTTTGCTACGTAATATAAATCTATCAAGTACAGATCATAAATCATATGAATTAGGCCATTATAATTGAGATAGATAATGGCTGGTTCAATAAGAGCTTGCAAGATTCAACATCTATTATTTGATCTAGTTACTTTTATATCACCATGGATTATGATCTTAATGGCAAGAGATTTAATTGATTCTTGGGATAAAGATAATCGTGAGTAAAAAATCATCTAGCATACAGGATATCATTATTAACTCCTATAGGTTCATTGAATTTTTATAGTAATGTTAGAAATGTGGCGAATTCATTTATTGGTATTAATATATTTTCCACGGCGTTAACTGATTTATTGTAAGTGAATTATATGATTGAAATATAAATTATGGTATTAACTAAATCATTTAGATTAAGTACATATATTGTACTTTCGGTTTTGGTTGTTTTTTATTTAATTATTTTTTATTCATTTTGCTTTTATCAATCTACATCACCTAGATGGCAAGTCTTTTATAGATTTGTCAAACAATTAATTTAAACAAATAAAAGTTATTATAGCTATATAATTTAATTCATTTTATTCTTTGATTTTTCCACATCTCTTCTAATGTCTTTCTACAAATTTCCACATTATGATCAATTATTGAAAGTTGACTCTTAATTCTTTCATCTAATTCCTTTTGATCTAAGCCTTGTGAATCATCAACTCTCACCACTGCTACTAACAGTAAGCCACGAATCATTTGATGTAAATATAACATTAATCCGTTTTGTAAACGTGAAACACATTTTATTGGTCTATCATTAGCCTTACCAGGTTTTTCATATAATCCATCTAAATCAATAGCAACGTCGATAAATTCTGCACAAACCTCGTAGGTCTGTATATCCACTGGTGACGAGTCTGTGGCGACATAGATCTTTGAATTAATATCAAATAAGAAAATTTTTTCAAATTTATTATAATGAATTAATAAATCTAATAAGTTTTCCAATGCAGGTAATTCAAAAATTAATTTTTGTATTATCCTTGAAAACAGTTCATAAATTGAATGATCAAAAATTGAGGTAAGATGAAATGAAACTTGCACACCTTCTAAACCTAAATCTAATAATTCATCACCTGTTCTTTGCATTATATCTCTCTGAGTATCCATTCTAAACTCTTCCGACAAGCCATCAATCTTATGTATTAACACTTCTATATGTATTTTTGGATTGATCTTATGCACATACTCGATAATCATTGATAAATTAGTCAAGGCATTAAGATATTCGTCCTGACTATCAATCACATACACCAATGCACCAATTGATGAAAATAACTTCTCTGAATCATATACATTTGACGGTTCAAAAAAATTCAATTGCCCCGGCAACTCCATCACCGCCAAATCGATAAGAGACTTGAAATGTTCCGTTGTTGGTCTCGATGTACTCTCTAAATATAACGTATCTAATGGTTGCATATTGTGGAACACCACTTTACATATCGAAGATTTACCACACCTTCTCAACCCCATCAACAAGATCGATGCGGAGTTGTCAATTGCCATCCCAGTGCCGAGCGATTCCAAGTCGTTAGACAGTTGTTGTTCTATACTCATATTTTACCCTTATTATCCTATCCCTTGAATTTACTTGTTTGTTCTCATTTCAAATAATTTGTTTTTTTCTTGATTGTTATGAGTTGCCGGTTTGGGAAGTCAGGGGCTCTCTGGGGATTGTAACTATCAGAGGGGTGTTGATGTATACTGATATCATTGAAATGTAATTTATATTCAATATCAGTCATCAAAATTGGTTATTGTGATGGGATTATCTGTCTTATTAGCAGAAATTATCAAATATTATCAAATATATAAATGTTCAGTTAATGTATGGGGTATTTTGATAAACAAATCCTTTAGATCTACATATTTACACAGTATTTAATCAAATACACAGTACTGACACATAATACTATATACACGATAGATAACCCAATATAGAAGCTGATGCACTTACACAATATCAAATACAATCAAACAAGAGACCACAATCTGACTCCTATTATTGTTAAAATACATAATTTACTTAATTAATTACCCGACATAAAGGCAATAATTCTTTATCAAGATATCATTATCTTAATCAGACTAGTTTAACCTCAAGGCATTAGAATGTGATTGGAATTAGCCGGGAAAGCCAAGAATTCTGATAATGCTTGTATGAGAGTTATAAATGAACCCACAAAAGTGGCTCGGTGGGTGGTATGAAGTCATAATTGAAGTAACGGACAAAATGAAACACATTCCCGTATTTTCAATAACAATCATGATTTAATTCATAGTAAATGGTGTTTGGTTTCTAATTACCTGATATAGATAATAACTTATTAGTAAATCCTAATTATCTTCGAGAAAATAGTGGTTAAAATTGAATATGTATCTGCATATTAAATTTATTTCAATTAAAAATTAATCCATTGAACGGCATTATTTTTAAAGTTTTAAACAGCAAAACGAGTTATATATGATGCTGTATACATTATTATGACATGTTATACTTGAATCAGTCTATATAGATTACGTATCTATCTCTGTGTATCTATCTCTATCTATGTATCGACTGTTGCAACGTATAAGATAACGCCTTACCAGATCAAATACCATACTCAAAAACATTAAATGTAATAAATTGACTATTGAAATCCCTTATCTTGATATGTAGTTTTGGAGTGTGCCGCTGATAAGTTTTCTTTGATGTGGCAGAATTAATTTGACCCACAATTTACATTATCTTTTCCGCTGTCAACATTGAGAAAAAGGCATAATTTATTATAATGTCCAAATTGCTATATCAATAAAAACTCATGTGAAACTCACTTAAATTAAAATTGAATAATTTGCTAGATTAAATAGGTAACTGATGATTCAATTGATAATAATATAGATCTTCTTAAGCAATACCAAGCGATCTGTCATCTTTTCTATACAGTAAAAAACACAATTTTTCTTGGTATAAAAAAGCTTTTTTCCTTTGACTTTGTCTATCAAAAAGACACAAGGGGACACAAGAGATAAGGAAAGAGATAAGAGAAACACAAAGTTGTAGAAAAAGAAAAATTTTGATGCGGCATCTTCAATTGTGTTACCGTAAAAATATTGCTCTCTACTATGGCTTATTGAATGAAAGAATGAAATTTTACTAGTACGATTATTTTTTGATAAGATTGCTTAGATTTATAAAGACTGAGATATGTCTTTCGTGGTTGAGTTTTTTTGAAATCAACTACAGACTTGATATAGTTAGGAAAAATGAGTTATTCATCAAGTAGTGAAAAAAATGGTGATGTAGAGAAGCTTGGTACCGTTAAGAGTCCAGTCAATGTTGACATTGCAGAGATCAATGATTTCGATTCATTGAGCGATGCAATGACAAATATCACTAAAGCTGAAGATTACGTCTTGAGACATGAGAGACTGAGATTGTCACAAGGTTTAAAGCAAAGACATATCCAAATGTTAACCTTGGTTGGTGTCATTGGTACAGGTTTGTTCTTGTCCTCCGGTGGTACTTTAGCTAAGACTGGTCCATGTGGTATTTTCTTATGTTACTTGATCGTTGGTATTATCATTGGTATGAACCAAATGTGTACGCTGAAACTTCGTGTTTGTTACCTGCCACAGGTTCCACCGTCAGACAAGCTGAACATTTCATGGATGAAGCTATCGGTTTTGCTTATGGTTGGATCACCGTTTACTCTAACTTGTTACCTACAGAATTGGCCGCTGCCGCTGTGGTTATCACTTATTGGACCTCGTTGTCACCAGCTATTTGGATCACCATTATGGCCGTTGTCGAAGTGCTTACCAACTCTTACTCTGTCCGTTTCTATGGTGAAGTCGAGTTCTTTTTCGGTATCATTAAATTATGTTTAGTCTTTGGTTTAATCATCTGTGGTTTGTGTATCGATTTAGGTGGTGTTCCAGGTCAGGAGAGATTAGGTTTCAGATACTGGAACGATCCAGGACCATTTGCCGAATTTATGGTCACCGGTAACATTGGTAAATTCTGTGGATTCTGGAGTCTGATCACCTCGGTTGTCTACGCTTACGCAGGTTTACAAGCCGTTGCTACTTTAGCTGGTGAAACAGAGTACCCAAGAAGAAGTATCTACCGTGCTGCAAAGAGAGTCTTCTTCAGAATTGTCAC
This sequence comes from Nakazawaea wickerhamii, assembly GCA_030567635.1. Lineage (NCBI taxonomy): Eukaryota > Fungi > Ascomycota > Pichiomycetes > Alaninales > Pachysolenaceae > Nakazawaea > Nakazawaea wickerhamii. The sequence continues at coordinate 890,596 of JAJLSR010000003.1, forward strand.
TTTGTACTGCTGTTCTGTTTTGATTCTTGGTATGTTAGTCCCATATAACGATCCAGAAATCCTGACTGGTACCGGTACTGCCAACTCGTCACCTTTCGTCATCGCCATCAAGCGTGCTGGTATTAAAGGTCTTGACCATGTCATCAATCTGGTTGTCTTGACTTCTGCCTTTTCAGCAGGTAACTTGGGTTTAGTGCAAACTTCAAGAACTTTATTCGCCTTGGCTGTTAAGAGACAAGCTCCAAAGATTTTCTTAAAGACTAACAAGAGAGGTGTTCCATATATCGGATTATACACTGCTGCTTTGTTCTTGCCATTAGCTTATATGTCTATCTCAGATTCTGCAAACACCGTGTTCTCGTGGTTCCAAAATATCACGTCTTCCAATACTTTATTGAATTGGATCTTGATCTCAGCTAATCATATCGCCATGACAAAGGCTATGAAAGCTCAAGGCATCCCAAGAGACAGATTACCACACAAGGCAAGATTTGTTCCTATCTACGCCTGGATCTCTGGATTCTTCTCATTGATCTTCTTGTTGACTGCAGGTTACGCCAACTTTATGAGCCATAGATTTGAATTTTCGTCTTTCTTCACTGATTATTTCATCATCCCATTATTCTTTGGATTGTATTTCTTCTGGAAAATCCTTAAGAAGACTAAATGGTTGAAACCAGAGGAAGTCGATTTACAATCCTTGTTTAAAGATGTTGAAGAAAATCCAGAACCACCATATGAAAAATTAAGAGGTTGGAGATTACTTACCCTTATCTGGGGTTAATCTCTTCTTTTATCTTGCTAATTTTTTCTCGTATTTATACATATAATTCTTACTTGATTTATTGATTCTACTAGATAGTTTTCAATTACAACTTTTTATTTCGCTTTTAACTTTTGACTTGTAATGTCAATAATAAAAAAAAAAAACTTTGACTATATTTAAAAACTTAATTACATGTAGATTTTAATAGAGTAGTTGATCCTGTATCAAATATTCAATATGAACAAAAACAAAAAAGTTGATGAAAGGAAAAAAAAAATTATCAAAAAATTGGTTAAATTACGGGATTTTATTCAATATATAAATCAATTTATCATGTCAAATCCACATCTTGGTAACTTACTTAGTAAGTCGAAGTTTGCCCAGTTGGCGAAATCGAACCAGCTTATGAGTTTGAGGACTTCCAAACTGTTCCCAGTGGCACAAACTATAGAGACCACAAGTGGTTCATTTAAGTTAAGAGATTATGGTTTGAAAAGTGCATTACCTGCTCGTCGTAATAGAATAAGAATCGTTGTTGACGAAGTGGACACGATTGAAAATATGACTGCTTATGAGCGTGCACCTGGTGATTTTTACAGAAAGATGAAATTTAATGAATTAGATATCCCAATGAATGTTACAGGTAATCGTGAAACAAGATCAAGAAATCCATTATTTTATGGTGCAACAACAGATAGAATCATTAATGAACAACAATTATATAGAGCTAGAAATTCAGAGATATTGAATATGACTCATGAAATGTCCAAATCTGCTAAGAATAAAATTTTGGAACAATTAAGAGATCAAAGATCAAATTTTATGAAATTTTTAGCTGAAAATAATCCTGAAAAATATATTAGTATAAGAAAAGGTGATTTAAAACGTGATAAATTAGATTCAGAAATTTCAGAATTTTTAATTAAATTGAATAAAGAAGAAGGTTTTGCTCCTGCAAAGACATTAGCTAAAGCTGCACAAAATGATAATACAAGACCTATTATGAAGGCAACAGGTGGTTTAAGTTTCAAATTAGGTGGTAAACTAAGAACCACTCCAAATGGTGTTGAATCCCAAGGTGCCATCGTGCCAGCAAGACTCTTGAAACCTAATGGTGATAGTTATGAAGTTGCAGTTGGTGGATTTGTCGCAAGAGCATCACCTGCCACAGTGGGTAAATTAGTCACTAGAGCCGCTGCTGATAAGACAAAACATCTTACTCAACAAACTATCCCAGTGCAAATCTCTTCAGCTAATTTGAACGCTAACGGTACCGTGCATTTAAATGTTGAAGCTATTGAAGCAAAGACAATAAGAAATAATAAAAGTGGTGATTTAAATATCCCATTGGGAGAAAGAAAATCAGTTGAAGTCACTGGTGATACTATAATGAGACTTTTACTGGGTTATCCTCAACAATAAGGGGGCGTAAGCAAATAAATATGTATATAAGATCTTAAATAAAAAGTTATGTCTATAAATTTATCCATTTTTAAAAGAGAACACCTTTAGTACTTGGAACTTCATCAGTACCATTACTTGAGATAGCTTCTTTAATAGCCAAAGCCAAGGCTTTGAAAGCACTTTCTGCTCTATGATGATCATTAAAACCTCTTAAACAATCAACATGCATAGTGACTTTAGCACCTTGAGCAAAACTTTCAAGACAATGTGGAATCATTTCACAACTTAAATCACCAATTTTTTCCCTTTTCAAACCTAATTCAATAACAGCGTATGGTCTATTAGATAAATCGAATACCGCTCTACTTAACAGCTCATCTAATGGAGCAAAACCGGTACCAAATCTTTTCACACCTTTCACATGACCTAAAGCTTCATTGAAACACATACCTAAGGCGATACCTACATCTTCACAAGAGTGATGATCGTCGATATGCAAGTCACCGATACATTCAATGATAATGGACCATCCAGCGTGCTTGGACAAGGCGTGTAACATGTGGTCTAAGAATCCAATACCTGTGTTAACTGATATGAATTGTGAACTCGTCAGCTGCGATGCATGTTCATCGTATTTCTTGTTCTCAAATATGGATGATTCCACATTAACTGGTCCACCGTCAAGACTAAGTGCTATTTGGATCTTTGTCTCATTTGTGATTCTTTTCACTGTAGCTGTTCTACGTTCTTGAGTCATTTTTGATATAATATTATTTAATTTTATAGAGTTTATCTTTTAAGAAGTGTTTTTTTTGTCATTGGGAAAATTTTTTTAAAATTTCCATCTCAAATTTTTTTGTATAGGTGAAGTGATATATATAGAGGAATACTTGTGAAATATGATGATGAATCAGAGAAGGTTGTTCAGTTGTGCCAGTAGAGTGCTCAAGAATGAGATCGTGGCACCATTCGGGTCGCAGTTTCAAGGTGAAAGAGTCTCATTTGATAAAAATATACCAATAAATAAGAGGACAAAAGCTTGGGAAAGAGATGGTGATAAGAGAGAAGAATGGTTTAAGAGGAAATATGCACACGTTCATGCCAAATCAAAGCAACTGAGGGAGGGGAAAGATCTGGCACCTGAAGGAAGAAGGAGTCTGAGGAGAGATGAAGAAAATAGACATAATGACAGATACTCATCGCGAAGATCAAATGATGAATTTGACAGACCTAGAAGAAATTATAATAGAAATCCGATAAGTAGACTTCAACCGTCACCAATGATTGATTATGTCTTTGGAGTTGCACCAGTGATGGCGGCTTTAAAGGCAAATAAGCGTGATTTTTTCACAGAGTTATTATATCATAACCCCAAGGAGAGACATGGCGAAGTGATGAAATTAGCTAAAGATGCCGAAGTTCAGTGCAGGAGTGCTTCGAAGATGGAGTTGAACCAACTAACAAATAACAATGTACATAACGGTTATGTATTAGCTTCAAAACCGTTAACGGTTGATGAAATAACAAGATTAACTGAATTTGACCCGGAAACAGGTAAATACGGTATACTGCAAAACCCATATGGACAAGAAACCGTGGAAGAGTTTGAAGTCGCTAGAACAGTGCAGGGTAAGAAAGCTTACCCCTTTGGAGTGTACCTTGATGAGATCTCAGATCCTCATAACGTTGGTCTGATTATACGTACTGCATATTATCTCGGTGCTGATTTTATCGTGATGTCAGAGAAAAATTGTGCCAAGTTGACTCCAGTGGTTTCAAAATCTTCATCTGGAGCTATGGAATTATTACCAATTTACGCTTCTAATCATCCTGTTGATTTCATTGAACGTTCCCAGCAACTGGGGTGGAAATTTATCGGATCTGTGGTGTCGAATGCGAAGACCAATGCTAAGAAAGTCTCACCAAGTGATTTAAGTTCGCTTCTGGCACAGAGTCCTTGTATATTAGCTTTCGGTAGTGAAGGTACCGGTATGAGAACAAATTTGATTACAAGAAGTAATTATTTGGTTTCATTACAGAGTAATAGGAAAGACTTGGATTCAACTGCAGACAGTTTGAATGTCAGTGTCGCAGCTGGTCTTTTACTTCATAACCTGTTGCAATGAACTTATGTAAATAAATGTATATAGTCACATGCTAAATAAACAAACGATCGTGTAAATTTGACTCAAAAACTTTTTAAGCGCCCGAAATTTTTCTCTAATCAAACGGGTAAAGAAGATGAAAATACATCAAGGGACCATTTCCACGATTATCACATCTAATAGATCTCAATAGATCTCAATATAGTATTAAAAGATGGGTCTGACGGTGGCTGAAGAGTTCAGCATCAGAGATCTGGGAGCCTTGGGAGTGTTTGCCAACTATATGCACAGCACAGATGCCGTTCCTAGATTAAAACCAGACACGTCGAAGATGGGTAAATTGATAAACCAGACAATGACACCAACACTATCGCCAACACGGCCTAAGAGGTCTCCCTCGCGTCCATCTACACCTAATATGGAACTATACCCAGTACCGAGTGATGTCTCGAGTGCAAAGATGTTATCATCGGTTATAACAACAACAAAAGTACCGAATTTTGATATTGGATTTAAGATGATTGGTGATCTAACTGGAAAGGATAAGATCGCCAAAATAGCTTTGTATTCAATGAGGATAATACTGATCTATGCTGAAAGGTTTAGTAAGATGTCACCAAGGGATTTAAATCAAAATGATAAAAAAATAAATATAGTACTAAAATTTCTTAAATCACCAAGAATTTTAATTGCAGTATTATCAAAATTATATTTACATAAATCATTTGAAGTCATTAATGCATTATCGTTATATAGACAATTATTAAGATTTGGTAAGAATCCATTCAGGTTAAGAAATTTAATTGTATCACTTAAAGATGATTTGTATATTGCTCAAAAATTAGGTTTAACTAAGGGTTTATTATTAATATATTCAAATTGGTTTAATGAAGATAAATTTCAAGAAATTATAAATTTTTATTATGGATTAACAGATGAGATATTAGTGCTTTATAAATTAAAAGTCTTAACATCTCCAAATTTAAGAAAATGGGCAGGTAATCATGAATGTTATTCATGGTATCTTGATATCATATTAGGATTAAAACAAAATTTTATCAAACTTCGAAAATTGAATGAAAAAGAGGCAAGTATCACATTAAATCATGAAGTCAGAGTGAGAGCAAGACAGATGATTAAGAATTTGAAATTAGATAATGCATCATCACCTGTAAGAAATTCATTAACTACAAGTCAACTTGATAAAGAATTATTAATAATATCAAAGGAGAAACAAATTATTAAACTTAGTATTCTGGGATTACTTTGTGATTTCTGTTTTGACACCATTGACGTATTTAACCTCAAGGTGAAAAGAACTTTGTACTTGTCATTTGGTTTAATGTCTGCTTATTGTGGACTGACCAAATTATATATAAAATTTAGAGATGAGCTTCAACAGTAAAGTTGTGCATTTGATATCAATTTGGCTGTATTTGTAATTGTCTCCTATTTGCCCTCCCTCTATACCTTTTTTTTACTATTCCTAATTTGCCCCTCCAGTTTCTTATCTGCTATAATGCATAATTAATGTAATGTAAAAGTGAATTTTGCAACCCAATTTCTCTGATTAACAACTTCGTTTAAAGGACAAAACGAATTACTTGAGCAACAAAATTGGGCGTCACTGCAGTTACCATTTTCGTCCAGGCGAGATTTAATGGAGATAGAAGCGAATTTTATTAGTAAATCAATTTTGTAAATGGTAAATGTTAGCAATGCATCTATTTAACTAAGATATATTGATATTGATAGACAGACCAAAAGCCAAGGCATGTTAATTCATGTAATACGTGGACGCTGAGATGGAACGCAGATTCTATTGTTTTGTTATTTGAGGAAATGTTTGTTGAAAAACAAAAGATCCACGAATAAATTTACAATGTATAATTGTGAAAAAAATATTAGAGCGTTCTAGATGTTTTTAAATAAGGAGGATTAACCATTGGGAAAAAAGTCGTGCAATTAAGGATAAGGGAATTTTTACTTAAATTAAGATAAAAGGTAACCCTTTAATTAAACAGTTGTCGCAGGTTATTTACAAGATGTACAATTAGTAAAATTGCATCATAAGGTATTAGTTCCTTATGCCTTTAACAAAGCAACATGAAATAACTACTATTACATCCACGAATCTGGCTGGAACTATTCTCAAATGGGTTTGGTATGATTAAATGCAACCGTTTGCCCTGATAAATGTACAACATCTAAACTTTAAACAATTGTAATTGAATTGAAATCTTGGAAATTTGTATATGTTGTGTATATACTAAGGCAGTCATATATGATAATTTAAAAAGATGCAACAAAGTTGAATTTCTTTCTAAGACATGCCGTGCGGTTATATGGGCAAAGATATTGTTATCATGAGATATATCTGATATATCTAATTACTTACATTATCGTATTACAATTGACTCACTCAAGATCACAAGATTTGAAAAACAAATTGATCTTAAATTCACTATCTTTTTTTTTTCTATGCGGTAAATAAAACAGAGATACCAGCTCTCATTCCTAATCTAGGCAAAGAAACCAACAAATATAAAGTAAACATTTAAACAAACTTTTCATTTTAAATCTAATAATCATTTAACATGAAAAATACAAAATACAAAATACAAATCCTCCAACCTTAATTAACCAATTAAACTCCTTAATTTTAAAATACAAATAATAACACCATTAAACCAAGCTTAAAACGCAAACTTTAAACAAACCATTAAAAACACCCCCTCACTTATCTCCTTTATAAACTTTTTTTTTTATAATTTTTATCAAACTGAATAAATATCATCATTATTTTCATTAAATGACATTTCTTTAATCTTTTCTAATATATCAAATGCCATTGATTCTGCAATTTCTTCTTCTTCATCTTCATCATCTCTTATTGTAATATTAGTCTTTTCTTGTATTTGAGTTAAAGTTAAATCATGATTTAATATAACTGAACTATAGACACTATCATATTCATCATCGAATTTTTGTGATGACTGGTCTAATGGGTCATTAGATGATCCTCTTATAGAATTCAAATATGAATCTGTTGATGATGCATTAGATTCATTTCTCCTTTTCCAATCATATTTGAAATAATCTTCTGTTATATCAACAAACGAATTATTTTGGAAAATTGGTGATGTCGTTGTAGATGATGATTCAATATTTTTCAGTTTTAAACTATTTGATCTTGTTCTCAGTAATGATGATGATGGCGTTGGTAATTGAGTAATTTTCTTTGAGCTTAACCTCCTTTTAATTTTTTTACCAAGGGATAATTCATTATTTGATATACCTGGAACCGAATTAGATCTACCAGATAAAAAACTTCTTGATCTCATTGGTGTTGACACTGAAGTTGGACTTGTCTGTGATGATGTTGATGATTCAGATGATTGTGGTATATTGGAGTTGGATCCAAGTGGTATTGAAAGTGACCTGCGAAATTTTTCCGATCTTGAAGAAGACCGACTTGGAGCATCCCCGGAATCCCCGATTTCCGGTACTGATTTCTTATAATTCTTCAACATTATAAATATAAACAATAATTAAATATAAATTAAATTAAATAAACATAACAAATAAATTCACCATTGAATATATATAAATTAATTTAAAAATGGCAATATCATTAAGTTTATATCATTTTTAATTAAAAAATCTTGCCGAAATCTTTGAATGTAATAATGTTAACCGTTTTTCCTCTCCTTTGTTGTTGATTTCTTACAGAAACTATTACAGAAAAATAAACAAAAAAAAAATCATTTTTTATCAAAGAGAAAGAAAATGGGCAGGGACAAATAAAAATGTTGCATTAATTTTTTCTTATTAAATAAATAATTTTGTAAAACGCTTAATAACTAAATAAGTTGTTGCAACAAGTTTTATTAATTGAGTCCCTACATATGAATTAAATGACATACCGCCTTAATTATAAATTTATATATTAAATTGTTTAATATATTGATATTTTGAATAATCCCGTCCATTTGCAAAGGGACTTAATTCTTAAGGACTACTTAAAATTCCTATAACAGTAATTGAAGAGTACTTATATAGTTAACATGTTTATTAATGCGTAATTATGTGCCCTATATGCAATTTTAATAAAAGAGAGCCAATCATTCACTTTGTTAAAGGTTCAGGCTAGAATTTTTCATGTATATTTAAAAATTCGCTTATAAGTATCATAAAGACAATTTGTTATTAAATTTCAGCAGTTATCATAAGTGTTTTGTAAGAAACGAGATTGGTTTTGTCTAAGATATATTTAATGCATAAATTAATTGTTGTCAATTAAAGGCTTATATCACTATCTATCAACTGATAACAATCTGCATATCATATCTCTATCTCTATATCTCTATATCATTACAAATAAATATCCCATCCAATTAATAACAGTTTCTAGAATTTAAATAATTGGTAACAAAGTTTATTAAAATAAGGTACTGGGCAATACGATGGCGCTAATCTGTAATCTATTATAAAAAAATATATCGCAATTTTGTAAGAAAACAGTGTATGGACCAATTTGAAAAAATTTAGTATTTGGTACATATCGCGCGAGCTAACACAAATTAAAAAAAAAAAAAAACGATAATAGTGACAATCGTGGGGTTCGAACCCACGCCCCCGAAGAGACCAGGACCTTAACCTGGCGCCTTAGACCACTCGGCCAGATTGCCTACTATATAGCATATCGTAGATATTTTTGCAATATACTATGTGGATCTACTATTTAAGTCATTTATAATTTATTCATATACATTCAATGTACAATATAGAATGAATTTGAAAGGTATCATTCGTAATTAGATTAACAGTACAGTTTCATACGAGGTATCCCAAAACGTAATAAATCCGCCTTGAAATAGTTGTTTACAATTTATTTTTTAATTGATATATAAATTATTTTTCAAAATAATGTTAATCATCTAAATGAGGTATGATCAACGGAATGTAAATACAATATCAACAAAATTTAACACACAATTCTATAATTAATAATATTATTAAAATAAATTTGAAGTTATTATTTCAAAATACATTGATAATGTCAAGAGAATTCTTATTTTTTATAAAAATAATAATAAATATTAAATATATGCAGTAAAATATTTTGGTCCTTTATTTTATAATATTTTATTATTACCAGTGATAAAAGTGTCAATTTACTGTATCGCCTCAATTTTATACAATTGATAACAATAATTTTTTCATGTAAATTGTATGTACTAATTAAACAATAAAATTGATGTAATTTACGCTGAGTAAAATATTAATTTTCTACAAAGATCAATATAATTACTAACTTAACTAAACCAATTCTTAATAATAAGTGATTCATTAGAATAATCTCACTAAATTAAGAATACTTACTCATATTTCTTAAATAATAAATTCACCAATAAGATAAAAAATAAATTAAAAACGAAAAAACTGAAAAAATAATTAAAAATCGGCGATTTGTAAAATTGTATATTCTTTTATTCATTAAATTAAATTAAAAGATGTGCAGACCAGCAACTTGTTCAATTTGCAGTAAGTTATATGAGATATATCTTCTAGATAATCTAGTTAACTAACTAATATATCATCTAGATAAAAAAGCTTGGGTTGGATGTGGATTACACGTTCCAACACTGATGTCAAACATCCCAAAGGAAGAATGGTGTACTTGTCAAGGTTCAACAAATGAGTATCCTCCATTAGCTGGTAGTGGTACTGCTTCTAAATAAGAGATATATATATAAAATTCAATATAGTATAATATTCTTATCTATGGTTTTTCAATTCAATTTGTAATAAATCTTGAAGTTTCTTATTATCATCAATTAATCTATTTATTGATTGATCTCTTTTTGATATTTCATTTTCTAAATAGGATATCTTCTTATTCAATACCATGGTATTGATCATTTTATCTTTTTTATTATTCTCTTCATCTTTATCGAATATGACTAGTGTTTCTCTTTCATTAAACCTTTCTCTCAGTCTCTTTTCATAATTCTCTTTTGCTAACTCTGCTTCAAATTTTATATCTAAATTTTTCTATATCTCAATTCAATTAGTATTTTATATCATATAGCCATATCATATATCTATATCCAACATCATATACATACAAGTTTATAAATTTGATAAAGATAAAAATCCAGTTTATCAATATTACATTCTAAAATTTTTTCAACATTATAATTTGTACCATCAGGTCTTACACCGATATCACGTATTAAATCTAAACGATATCTTTTGGTAAACTCATCAAACATTGATTGGAATTTGTCTTTGAAATAGAATCCACCATAATTAAGGTCTTCCTGGGGGAATTCTGTTTGTATTATCACAGCTATTTTCTCCCATGAATTTTCTTTATCTAATATTGTAGGTTCTAAGAATGGTAAATTTTCTAATACTAATTTAAGTAATGGTAATTTAATCAATTCTAATTTTCTTGATTCTTCAATGGCAAAATAAGATTTTTCTCCTAGTATCTTATTCTTAATCAAGTCCATATTATCTATAATATCATATATCACATAGATCTCCACAATAGATAAAATTAACAAATATCACACGCCTCTTCACTTTGCAGAGGAGATGATGATATTGAAAAATTTCTTTTCTGTTAAAAATTTTTTTTTTTTATTTAAGAAAAGATTTTTCACTTTATACAATTGAATTCATATAAATATTACAATTGATATTATATTAAGATGGGTAAATCAGGTTTAAAGGAAAAGAAATCCAGTAAGGTCATCTCCAAGAAAGTTGAGAAGAAGCCAGTTGAATCTTCAAGTGAATCTGAATCTGATTCTTCAAGTGATTCTTCAAGTGAATCTGAATCTGATGATTCAGATAGTGAAACTGAAGATAAAGATGATGATTCAAGTTCATCATCATCAGACTCAGATTCATCAGACTCAGAAGATGAAGAACCTCCAAAGAAAGTTGCTAAGAAAGTTGCTAAGAAAGAGGTGAAGAAGGTTGAAAAGAAAGAAGAATCCGATTCTGATTCCTCAGATTCAGACTCATCAGACTCAGACTCAGACTCATCGGACTCAGACTCATCGGACTCAGACTCATCCGATTCAGACTCATCAGACTCATCAGACGACGAAGAAGAATCAAAGAAAGATGAAAAGAAAGAGGAGTCATCAGATTCAGATTCCTCAGACTCATCCGATTCCGACTCAGATTCAGATTCAGATTCAGATGATGAAAAAGATACTAAAGAAGAAAAGAAAGCTGAATCAGACTCAGACTCAGATTCCTCCGACTCCGACTCTTCAAGTTCATCAGACTCAGATTCTGACTCAGACTCAGAAGAAAAAGTTGAAGAACCAAAAAAACGTAAAGCTGAAGAACCATCAACACCAGTCAAGAAGGCTAAAACTGAAGATTCAGAACCAGCTACATTGTTTGTCGGTAGATTATCATGGAGTGTCGATGACGACTGGTTAAAACGTGAATTCGAAAACATTGGTGGTGTCACCGGTGCAAGAGTCATCATGGAAAGAGCCACTGGAAAATCAAGAGGTTACGGTTACGTTGATTTCGATAACAAGGCCTCTGCGGAGAAAGCCTTAGAACAAATGCAAGGTGCTGAAATTGACGGTAGACCAATAAATTTGGATATGTCAACTTCTAAACCACAAACTCCATCAAATAGAGTTAACGATAGAGCTAAGCAATTTGGTGATGCACCATCTGAACCTTCAGATACTTTATTTATTGGTAATTTATCATTCAACTCTACTAAGGATAGTTTATTCAATGCATTCAGTGAATTCGGTTCAGTTATAAGTGTCAGAATTCCAACTCATCCAGAAACTGAACAACCAAAGGGTTTTGGTTACGTACAATATTCATCAATTGATGAAGCTAAAGCCGCTCACGATGCCATGAAAGGTGAATACTTGGACGGTAGAGCTGTCAGATTGGATTTCTCTACACCAAGAGATCCATCATCAACTCCACGTGGTGGTCCACGCGGTGGATCCCGTGGTGGATTTGGTGGTTCTCGTGGTGGTAGAAATGTCGGTGGTGCCTTTGGAAGAGGTGGTGGTGCCACTGGTGCTAACCGTGCTCCATTAAATGCTGAATTTAGAGGAAATAAAAAAACTTTTGATTAAATTTAATATTTTAATTATTATTATTTTTGGGGGGTGTTAAAACACAAAAATCATAAATTAAAATATTGAATTAAATTAATGTACATTAAATAATACTTATTGAACATTCGTCATCTTTTGGAATTATCTTGTTTACTTTTATCTTTTTAAATTAATAAATTGCCATACTATTGTAATTATACATAAATTATAAATATAAGATTATTGCCAATCTCTTGACTAATAAAGCTTGTAATTTTAAAAGGTAGTGTGGCAATGACACAAAACATCCCAATTAGGCAAAGCGAGTTTTTATGAGAAAATTAAATAATAACATAGTTATTTTATTCAAGATTTACAACCAAATAGTTGTAGTAGTAATTTAACTAGTCATTTTGAATATATTAGCGGCAGGACCGTTTATTTTATTATTAGCATTTAAAAGCAAGAAGATATTGATCATATGTCATATTACCCAAGATAGATATGAAAAAAGCTGTTAATAGATTCATACCACGAACTAGAAAATTAGGTTCTTCAGTGGTGAAGAAATTAGATATTAATTCTATACAAGATTTTTATATACTACTATCAGATCCACATAAAGCATATTTACCTGGTGATAAGATAAAAGGTGAGATTTTTCTCACTTTAAAGAAAAATTTATTAAACGTATCGATTGATTTAAGTTTAATTGGTACTATAAAGATTAAAAATTCGATATCGACAAGTTCATTTAGAACTAAGAAGAAAACTTTATTTAATCATGTTATAAGAATATACCCTGGTTTAGAACAGGAGAATAATCAAACTAACGAAGATACAGATGATGAATTTGATGACTTGAAAAATGGTTTAACTAAAGGTCAACATGTATTTCCCTTTATTGCACAATTACCAAAGGATAATATCTTCACGAGTATATCATTCGAGAAAGGTTCGATCAATTATAAATTGAAAGGGTCGATCGGAGAATTGAATAACGAAGATGAAACCGCGTTATTCACGTGTGAGAAACTGATGAGCGTTATCAAGCCAATAAATGTGGCACTGTTGCCCGCACCAAAGATCAGGACATTGATTGTGAAATATCCGACAAAGAAATTGCGGAAGACTGTGTCGCAGACGTCGACGATAAATTCATCCAATATCTCTGAGGTGTCCTTGGAGAATGGTAGCACGAATAATAATACTCCATCACCGGATTCTCCAGCGAATAATCCATTACCCAATACTGTGGACAAGTCCAGGATTAAGTTGAGTGTAGAGGTGGCAAATTTAGGATATCTTCGTGGAGAATTAGTCCCGGTGAAGATAAGTTTACAACATATCAAGAGAGTGACTAACGTCAATGGGATAATAATAACTTTAATAAGAATATGTAAAGTTGATTTTGGTCCCGATGGACCAGTGCAATCTTTTAGGAAAGATTTATCACAAACCATAGTGCCCTTGTTTGTTGATCCGACAAATTTCAACGCCGAGGTTAACTCATCAGTGAGAATACCAGCAGACGCTTTCCCAACTATAATGGGTAATGATCTTATCTCGTTTCAATATTGGATTGAAGTTATTGTAAATTTATCAAACAATAAAGGTGTTACAAATAATTTTCAAGAAAAATTACAAGATGATGAAGATTTGAATGTTATAAAGACACAACAAAATACAAATTACGAATCAAGTACTGATTTTTTCAATCAAAGTAATCAACAAATTGCAAATAATATTTTCAACGTTGATAAATTGAAAAGAGTTAAAAATGTTTTAACTTTAAATACTGAAGTCATTATAGGAACAAAGAGGAAAGAATTAAGAAAGAGAAATCATCGTCATATTAAGCGTACTGATGGTATATCTGGTATATGTGAATCATCCTCTACGACGGCACAATCGACTCCTATTTCGAATAACGATGACGACTATGCGCAACCACCACCAATACAATATCCACTCTCACAGGGGTCGTCACCTTCCGATATGAATTCGTTGACTGGATCAACTTCAAATTATCAAAATATCGGTCTCGCTACACCGTCACCAACTTCAAGAGGCTCAGCACTGGTCAATGTACAACAACAACAACAACAACAGCAACCACCACCGATCCCACAGTTCGATAACTTGACAGAGAAGGAGATCTTGAGATTACGTGAACACACTTTACTCCCCTCTGAGCCTACATACACTTTACAACAGGAATCGTCGATAACTACACTCGACACTCACCATACTCAAATGCCCACGCTCCATGAGGCCCAAGATTCATCTACCACGGCGACAAACTCGATGCTTATGGACCAGCCAGGGATCAGCCCTTCTTCCAGCAACGAAATGATCGATTACGTCCCCATGTACGAAGAAGTTGACCAAAGTGCTAGTCGTGCCGCAGCTGACGAAGACAATGAGTTGTATAACAGAAGTAATTTAGCTTCACTGATCCAAGAAATCTCAGTCAACACCCGCCACGACCACACAGCAGATCTGTGATATCTTATAAATATGTAACTTATTTAAATTAACGACAAAATTAAAATATATCTTATCTTACTGTATGTAATGGCGCCGTTTACGTATATTTAATTATCACATGTGAATTTAAAATTAAAAAAAATTAAAAAACCCAAAAAAATTGTGAATTCAAAGAATATCGATTTTTGACTGGAAATATAAAAAATAAATTGTCTCCCCCCTGGATTTTACATGATTTTTGTATGATCTTTATATGAGTTATATGATTTTTATATAAAGATAGATATAGATATAATATATGGAGACGATATAATGGATATTAATCATAAAGATGCATCTAAATATTCTGTGGGGAAAACCGGTTCAGGTCAATTGTTCAAGATCCCAGAGACTTACGATATGGTGAGTTCATTATTTGATCCTCGTTTGAAAAAATCAGTGGGGGATTATTTGACTTTAATGGTGTTAGCGTTCAATGTATTTTTGTATTATATGTACCCTCATTGTACTCCACTTTGGATCGTGCTCTATATCTTTTGGAGATTGTCTTATAATGTTGGGATCGGGATCTTGCTTTATAAGCAGTCGAATCAAAATAAATTATTTCAATGGTTTAATCAGTACCAGGATAATTTCCTCATTAAGAGGGAATTGAGTGCGAAATTGACAAAGAGAGAATTGGAAGATTCTCCAATGGAGTTCAAGACTTGGATTGTGTATAGGAGTTTAGTGGATTTAATATTGATGAATGATTTCACTACGTATATGATGTTAGTATTATCTTGTTCATCTAATGCTATTGATAGAGATCATATGACTCTCACCGTGGTAAGATGGATTTTAGGTGTGGTTTTTTTCATTTTTAACTTAATTGTTAAATTAGATGCACATCTGATTGTTAAAGATTATGCTTGGTATTGGGGGGATTTTTTTTTCAGATTAGAAAATAATGAAGAATTGATCTTTGATGGTGTATTCGATTTGGCGCCACATCCAATGTACTCTATCGGTTATGCAGGCTACTACGGATTCGCATTGATGACTCAAAGTTACACCGTGTTGTTCATGTCAATTTTTGGTCATATTATGCAATTTGCGTTTTTGAAAATTGTCGAAGATCCTCATATTGAGAAGCTTTACGGGACTGATAATAATCAAGAAATTGACTTTATTAGGAAAAGGGATGACGCTATTTTCAAAGATGACTTGCCTTTAGTTATGTTCAACGATTTCAATTATATTAGAGCCACAGATTGGCTTAGTGTTATCATTGTGTCATTATTTGTCATCTTAAGTTCTTCACCGTCGATAAGCCCAGATTTACTCTTTGCCATCACCGTGTTTGTCAGTGTCAGTGCCAATGTCATCGTTAATGTACTCTTATATATGCAAAGTCATTTCAAGACTTTCACGTTATTGAATTTGAAAAAACATCAATCTGTCACTAATAGTGAACTGTTAGAGATTGGATCCTTTAAGAATTGGTGTATCTTGTATAACAATTTGGTCTTGATTAAATACAGCTCAGTGTTAGGGTTAGGTTTGAATTATTTGATCCATAATAAGCTTTTCGATAATAATTATTGGGTACAACTTCGAATTGTCACATTTGTCGTCTTGATAGTGTCACAATTTTTGGTTAATATGAGTATCATCAAATCAATTGGAAGATTTGGCTGGTTCTATGGTGATTTCTTTTTGGTGTCACAAAGTTCAAGAGCCAAATATATCAATAATTGTTTGTCTAGATCTGGTATCTATCGTTATTTGAATCAACCTGAGAGATTCACATCGTTGATGACTGTGTTTGGATTGACTATCTTGTTTAACTCATTCAGATTCTTGATCTTGTCTATGATTTGGGTAGTTAGCACTTTCATCTTGATTAATTTCATCGAAAGACAACATATGATCAAGATATACGGTGAAAGTGTTATTGATCATAAATCAGGTGTCTCCAAATCGATCAATCAATTATTCATACCAAAACCTGTGAGAGGCAAGATCGAAGATGTTAGTGGTAATGTTAATAAGATCATTGACGATACTTCAAGAGTCGTTGACGATTTTATTAGACGAAGATTAAGTAATGAAAAGGATAGTGAGAAATATATAAGAGTCATTAGAAGTAATTCTTCTTCTAAATTAACGATTATGAAGACTAATTTACAAAATTCATTAGGTTCAGATGAGAATGCCATTAGTGAAGTAGACGAAGAAGACGAAAATGAAGGTTCATTGGATTTCTTGAATATTATGGAAGACTTAAATACCAAGACCAAGTTTTTTTACATCGGAGATGAGATAAAGATCCATTGGAAATCACCAGGTGCCACGGCTAAAGCATGGATTGGATTATATAAGATATTGAGTACTCATAACTCCAGATTAAAGACATTGATATCTTCCAAAAATCATTGGATAGGTACGAAGAAAGATGCTTATAATGGTGATTTCACCAATGAGATCGTATCCGAGCAAGATATTGAAGGTGAAGTTAATTTCACTAGTAAATATTTGTATTTTGAACCAGGTGTTTATGAATTACGATTGTATAACGATGAAAGTCACACCGTGTCATTCATTAGTGAACCATTTGAATTAAGAATCAGGAGAATTGAAGTCCCATTAGAATTAAATGATACTTTCACTGAACAAATCACAAAAATTTACGAAAAGATATCAACACATAATGATTTTAAAGAATTTTTAAATGATGATGAAAATGTACAAGAATTTAATAAATTCCTTAATCAAAGTATCGGATTCAGTTTAAGTTTATCATCAATTTTCAAATGTAATAATATTGAAGAATTATCATTAAAAGTCATAACTATAAAGAAATTAATAGATGAAATTAAATAAGATATAATATTTACCCCATACAGTATATAGAATTTTTAGATTATAATAACTTATTGACTGAAATTTTCAATTAAATATGAATTAATATTCTCCCTTATCTTTGTACTCATCTCTTTACACCGCTGCACCAATTCACCAGTCTTGGCTTCTTCTATCTCACTTGAGCCTTCAAACCAAATCCCAACAATCTCATCTCTATAATTCATAAATGCCACTAACAACTCCAACCCACCTTCAGCAGGGATCACCCTTGGATCTATCACCACCACGTCACCTACACTTAACAAATTACCGCACGTTATTATATCTTTCAACTCTATCTCTGCGTCCAGTAACGCTAAATTCACACTATGTACGATGTCTTTAGTCAATGATAATAACGATGTATTGGCGTTCGTGTTTAAGATATTGACAAAGATCTCAATAGACGACTTCGGGTATTTGTCCAAGATAATACTGCTCAATAGGCAGCTCTCCACGAAAGTCGATATCCTATGTTCGATCTTGCTCAAATTTAACTTCCCATTGAAATTGGTAGTGATATTAGAATCTAAATTATTTATTAAATTATTCGGTTGTTGTAAGAAAGGAGCAAATTTGCATTCCACCGATAAGATCAGTTGCTCGACAAAGGACCCACGGATGGGTCTTGGCCCATTCACCATGGTCTGGATTATCGTTTTGTCGTCTTTCTCTAAATACGATGACCCACTCGTGTTGGTGATTAATCCGGTCTTTATGAAAAATTTCGAGATCTCGTTGTCATTAGTTATCGGTGTCGTGTCCTGTATGGAGTTAGATGAATCGAAATTTATAGGCTTGGCTGAGGATGGGCCTAGCAATCTTCTTCTGTCCTGTACATTCATCTTCGATTGTATTATCTTGATATTTAAAAAGTTTTCAAATTCAAATTTTTTTTTTTCATATTACAAATTTATTTAATCAAGATTACATCAATCGGTTAACTACATTCAATAGATTATCTACAGTTCAAATTAAAAGATATCGTTTGTATTTATAATCTTGTTAAAAAACACACATTATATAGTCCAATTACAGAACATTAGGGGTTACCCTAGGTTCAAGAATCAAAGACATCTTATGTTGATCATTGACATCAGGGCTGACACTAATCCAATTATCCAAGAAACTTTGTATTTCATGAACGATTTGGAAATTGTAAGGAACCTTTTCGTACCTTAATGACTCGGTGATAGTGTAATAAATCTTGAATCTCTTGTAGAAATTAATGATTTCACGATCACGATCAATGACATCTGAAATGGCTTGTGAAACAAATGTTAAATCAGTTAAATAAATACCTAAGAATGGGATACATGGTTCATTATCCTTAACGAATTTCAACAAGTCTCTGTATTCGTTATAGTTTCTATCGATAGACATCAATTTATCTAATCTGTTGAAAGTCTCAGTGACAACTTTAGGTACAAGTACCCATGTCTTTTTCAATCTTGCAATAGGTGAAGATGATAATGCACTGATTATCGCGGTCAATGATGAATAATTTTTCAACGTTAAACATTTTTCACAAACTTTCACAAAGTAAATTATAGTCTCTGCTCTTTTCTTTGGATCTTTATGTTTAATAATCATGAATGAAATAAAATTTGTTAAATTATTAGCATATGAAATGAAAAATTTGATATTTGTTGATGATCCCATATGTGAATATTTATCACCCCATATTCTATCCAAGAATTCCAGCTCGGTGATTCTGCTGTAAAAGGCAAATTCCCTAATACTCAATTGTCTTGCCATTTCCAATGGATCAATATCTTTCAATTTAAGTTTTCTCAATGCCGAGTTCTTAACAAGTGGTGGTGGTGGTGGTGTGGTGATTGGGATAGTTTCAATCTTGTAACTGCTTCCGACACTAGTACTTGATCTTCTCTTCGACAATTCTCTCAATTGCTTAATCTTATCGAAATAATCCTGTTTATTGGCGACAATATGCGATGAAGTATCCTCGACAAATTTTTTAATCTTCTCCATTAATTCTTCAGTGTAATAGAAATGATTCCAGAATCTTGTCAATAATGACCATATATTATTCATAACATTGACTCTAACAACTTTCAATTTCTTCTCTATCCACATGTTGTATTCTTCAAAACTTAAACCTTCAGGTGGATGTAAATAATAACGTTGCTCTAATTTAGTTATCAAATCAATAGGAGATATGAAACTTCTGAATGTCAATAAGAATGCATCGACAAAATCAGGATTCTTCTCCCCGTTACTGGTCAAATGACAAACCAACGCATCGATAGTTCCACCTTTGATATTGCCCTTCGAGTCATAAATGATCGAGTACTCGGCGTCATCGATATCCAAGAACCATGGCACATCCTTAGACATCCTCCTAGGACGAGCCACTTCATCGTTCCTGAAATCTTCAATCAACTCAGGCATGGTGCTATGTCTTTCGTCCATGAATATACTGATATCGAATTCCATATTCATGTTTCTTGATGTGTAATTCAAGATACTTTCACGTTCACTGATCAATTGTTGCACGGAGTACAATATCATACCGAAACTTTTACCCAATTTCTCAATTGAAGCACGTAATCTGTTCTCCTTTTGGTATTGTAAACGAGAATGATTTTCATTATTTATATCATTTTCAATTAATAACATTTTCAATTTCAGTGCTAATTTTTCAGTTTCCAACTCTGGTTCCTTTGCCGTTACAGGGTCATCTTCTCTGATACCTTTGAAAATTTCTGGATCTTCCAAAGTTAAACCTTGAGCGTCCATCACTAATTCTGAAAGGGAGTCATAAAGTTCTTGCTTGAATTCGAAAAATTCAATCAACATCGGGTACGTATATGACACGATTTCCTTATCGAAGAATGCAGATTCTTGATGTGATTCATTATCAGCAGAATCTGCAGACTCAGAGATATTCATAGCCTGGTTCTCTTTGAATGGGATTTGCTTCACTGCTTTAAAGACACTGAAATCAAATGCTTCAAGGATATCTATTATTCTAGCAGCCGGTTGCAAGATATTGTACACCACTGACAATATAGTGACATTTCTTTCATCTTTGAATCTTTCCACGTCTTCACCTTCAGGAAGCTTGGTGTCAAGGGTAGATATCATATCACCCAAGATTTGTGATAATTTAGCCTTCTTACCTTCTAAAGTGTGCAAGGCGTCTTTATCCAATAAGATCTTAGGTCTGGACTTATTTTGGTAATGTCTAGTGTATTTGTTATAACCTTGATCTTTATTGAAAGGGTTTGGTCTACTTGAGAACAATGGATTAGTCCAATTACCACCATCGAATACATCTTTTAAGAATCTTGGATAAATTTGTGGTAACAATGTGACATCATGATTCGGATCGTCATATTTCAAACTGGTAAAGATCTTGAAACATGCCTCTGCACGGTTTTTCAACAGCTTGACATTGGTTCTGGATCTCTCCAAATAGCCTTCGTCGATAGAACTCGTAGCTGACGAGGTGTCATCACCAGTGGCTTCTGAACGATTCATGTAGGATAAATACAAATCACCATTAATACCCAATTCCGCTACCGAATTAGTCATTTTCTTCAATTTATTTTGAATCGAGTAGTCAAGATTACGTGTCATAAGTTCATGTTGTACTAACCTCGCAGATAATTGAAATAAAGTACAAAGTTGAGTAACGTTATTGAAAAACATCGAGAACAATGATGTTAAATTCTTAGATAATGCATCCATTGCAGCGTCTGTCACATATACCAATGTCTTGTATAATTGAACCCATGTTGTCATATCAGTTGGATCTGTGTAAAATAAATCGTCATCTGCAAACAAGGCCATTGTCGACTTGTGAGGTGTGTCGCCACTGAACGAGTAGTCACTCAGAGATTTGACACTTCCCTGTCTATATTTGGACAGTGAATCCTGTTGTGTTTGTTCCGATGTATCTATTGGCACTTGTTGCTGTTGTATCAGTGGCTTTCCATCCAGTTCTGGTACATCCAGATTGATATCAGGTCTGTAATTGAGTCTTTCCAGATTCTCTGAGTCCTTAGGAATGATAACACTATTCAATTTATTCAACGTTATCCTCTGTGGGAATCTCAATAATGACTCATCATCAATTTTCGGTGTCGAAGTCAAGGGTAATTCTCTTGAATAAGCATTAAATTTTTCATTATAATAAATCAATGCTCCGTCATCGGTCAATTGAGGTACCCAAATAGGAGGCTCATTAGTCTGTGCCAATACACGATCACATAAAGCGTTCACTTCCAGCACAGTCAAGATATTTATTTCAGTCTCCTCCAGTGGCTCATTGATAACCGACACGGACAGAACGTCTTGTTCATTGACAGAGCTAGATACACTAGCGGCACTGTTCTTTCTCGAATTCGGGTAACTCGCTGGCGTCGACAACGTCTGCTGAGTAGCGACTTTAGCCTCCGAGAGACTCTTCTTCAATATCTTTGTGAAATTGACTGCATTGATGGACTTGACATAACTACTAGGGAACCAGCCCCTAGTGAATTCTCCTCCGTTGTCAATTACACCATCCCACCATCCATTCGTGCCTTTCAGCAACACGTGCACGGTGTCATTCACCGTGAGGTCCAATGTAGTATTCTTATCACCTTCAAAATCATGAATGACTTTAACAATATCTATAGACTTCCATGCTAGCTTCCCATTAGGAGCAGACGAGTCAGGAGCAATCAGTTCGTCTTCTGGCATTTTCCTGAAAATTGGAGGAACCTACAGACTCAGCAGATACCGGTTGATGATCAATTGCTGCTCTTAATACCAATCAGGTATATCAATTTACTTTATACAATTGTTGTTCTCCGTGTTAATAAAACTTTTCTTAAATTTCTCAACACAAAAAAAAACAACACATTAAGATTTACAATTAATTACAATTAATTACAATTAGATTTATACAAACTATGGACGTAAACGTTTTGGATCTCTTGGGAACAAAGAGGCACGACGGATGTTTTTCAAACCCAAGTAGAACATAACGACTCTTTCCATACCGATACCACCACCACCGTGTGGGGCACAACCGTATTTGAAGGCTTCAACGTAGTCGCTAACACCAGGTAATGATGCGTCAACGCCATGTTCTTTCATTCTCTTTTCTAATAATTCTGGGTCATGGATACGTTGAGCACCGGAAAGGATTTCTTCACCTCTCATGAAGAAATCATATGAATTGGAGTATTGAGGATTCTCGGCATCTGGCATAGTGTAGAATGGTCTTATAGCTAAGGGGAATTTGTCCAAGATATAGAAATCGGTATCGTATTTCTCCAAGACTAATTTACCTAAGAGTTTTTCATTCTCAGTACTCAAATCTTCAAAATCATCAAGATCCTTACCAGCGGCTCTTAACATGGCAATACCTTCTTTGTAATTAAGTCTAACCATCTTACCATCTTTTGGTAACTTGAATTCTTCAATTGGGAATTGCTTACGTACGACGGCGATTTCTTTAGCGAATCTTGATTTTAATTCTGAGAAGATGAAGACAAATAATTCGGCTAATAAGTCAACAACTTCATCATAGTGTTCTTCAAAACAGAATTCCAAATCTAAACCAACAAATTCTGTCATATGACGATGTGTATTTGAATTTTCAGCACGGAAAACAGGTGCAATTTCGAAAACTTTTTCAAAATCAGCCGCCATTAACTGTTGCTTGTAAAATTGTGGTGATTGAGCTAAGTAAGCTTTACCTTTGAAATATGAAACTTCAAAGACATTAGCACCACCTTCAGAAGCGGAACCAACAATCTTTGGTGTGTGAACTTCAACGAAGTTCTTCTTTAAAAGGAATTCTCTGAATAAACCACAAACAGCTGATTGAATTTTGAAAATAGCTTGATTTGTCACTGTTCTCAAGTCAAGAACTCTGGCATCTAACCTGGTATCCAAGTTAACCACTGGTAATCCAGCTGCTTCAGCTTCAGCCTCGGATCTGGAAGCGTCTTCGATCAATAATGGTAATTGTTGTGGCAGCTCGGCGATAGTGTGAATCTTGGTGATATGGATTTCAACGTCTTGTACTGTAGCTGACTTAACAGGTTCATCAACTTTCTTGACAATACCTTTGACCAAGACAATACTCTCTAAACTGATACTACCTGCCCATTTAACCATTTGCTTAGAGACAGTTTCTGAATCACTTTTCAATAATGCTTGAATTAATTCACTTTGTTGACGTAAAGAGATGAAAACCATAGTGGCACCTTGTTTTCTAGAAGTGTGAACTCTGG
Source organism: Nakazawaea wickerhamii (assembly GCA_030567635.1). Lineage (NCBI taxonomy): Eukaryota > Fungi > Ascomycota > Pichiomycetes > Alaninales > Pachysolenaceae > Nakazawaea > Nakazawaea wickerhamii. Next base: position 914,603 of record JAJLSR010000003.1, read on the forward strand.
CTCTTAACAAGACCTCATCACCATCGTTAGCTGCCGACAATGAAGATATCTGTGATCTCTTTTCACCAGTCTTTGTAGCAGATTGATTTAATGGTAACTTACCATAATTATCTCTGGCAAAATCACTAGCGGCATCGGCAGCGGCCTTCTCAGCTTGCTCTTTAGCCAATTGGGCAGCTCTCTCTGCTTTCTTACGGTCTTTCTCCTGTTGTGCTTGTAACTTCTTTAAAGCCTTCTTAGAAAGAGGTTGTCCATCTGGTCTATATTTAAATCAAAGTTAGTAACATATACCCCACTTATCTTATCTCTATGATTTATTGTAAAACACATACCCTAAAACAGGAGCCTCAGCACCTTCCTCAGAAACTTTCAATTGATCTAATTTAGCTGCAGTCTCTTCAGCCATTCTCTTATCTGATTTAATTTAATCAATTCTACAAGTAATTCCTACTCCCTTGAGATGAGTCTTTGAACAAAATTCAAAAAATTTTCATTTTTCACGTGTCAATAGGATTCGGTGCACGACCACACTTCTATACTTCTTATACAGTTGATTCTAATTGTAATTGAGCTAGTTTAGCTAATTTCAGCAGTTGTTTCAGCTTCCTCACATCGTCACGTCTGTCCATTCCTTCTTTCATCTTTCTCAGTTTACGTTCTTCCTTTGTTTCTTTTGGTACAGGTGCCAGTGCTATCGGCATGGCAAATAATTTGGCAAATGATTCATGTAACATATTGATTCTTCTTGTATTCTCTGTGAATCTGTCTAGTGATAATTTAACCATCATTTGTAAGTAATTTTCACTCACTATCGATACAAGTTCATTATTTGAGTTCATATAGGCAATAGGGATATCTAATTTAATAGAAATTCGCACTGCTACTATATTATTTGATCCAATACCACTCTCTCTGAAACCACAACTCATCGCAGTGGTATATAACTTATTAGCCCATTCCAAGTTACGGCATTTCACATGTAAGATAAACGGTTCGAATTTGTATAGCACGTATCTTGTACTGGCATCTATCTCATGTGGCTCATCGCTATTAAATTTTAAATCTTTACCTACCCACCAATTATCTATCTCCGCTGGGTCATGACTTACGAAGAGCCACTGACCTCCTTCACCTTTAGCACCGATCTTAGTGTTAGTGGCGTGCTCTTTTGAGCCTTCCACGAAGACACTGACTCTACCTGAGCATGATGATGTAGTGACGATATCGTTATGTGAATTTAAAAGGTGCATCATTGGGATACATAACTCGTCTATCGTACCTTTTGGCGAGGCATCTGGTGAATCCTCCGAGTTGGCAGAGATCTCTTTCAAGATCTGAGCTTTCTTCTGATCAAATGGGTCTAACATTATGCCTTAATACAGTTCAATTCAATATTTTACAAAGAGAGTGAAAAAAAATTTGATTACTATTGCAAAAATTATGTAGATAATTATATACATTCATAACTTACTTGCCTTCTTATTTTGCCAACCAAATTCTAATTTCTTCTCACTGCCTGACTCAATGACGATATTCAATAATGTGGTTTCACCATTTTGGTAATTACTTATCGCGGTTTGTAATGCCTTTTGTATCTCTGCAGGTGTAACACACATAAACCCATGCGCTCCTAATGATTCAGCTAATAAATCGTATCTCACGTCATGTCCCAATGCTGTGGAGGGTAATTTGAAATTGGCATCCTCATATTTCTTGGAGTCAATTCCATGATACACTCCAGAGTTATTCATCACTATAATGATCATAGGTAACTTGGATCTAGTTATAGTTTCTAATTCCATAGCCGAGAATCCGAATGCAGAGTCACCTTCTATAGCGACAACGAGCTGGTCAGGGTTAGCTAATTTGGCCGCGATGGCATAACCTAACCCGACACCCATCGTGGCATTAGTACCAGCGTCTAGTCTTCTCTTGGGCTTATAGGATTCGAATGAGATACGGGCAACGTCCATCGTATTGGCACCTTCAATAACATAAAATAAATCATCTTGGTATTTCACGAGTGCATCTTTCATTATCTTATAGACTTGATTATAATTTAATAATCCAGGTTTCGTGATTTGCTCTTTCAGTAATAATTTCTTAACATTCAGATCTCTTACTTGTAATAATTTTGAAGTCAATTTTGGTGCCACATAGTTGGATAACTGTTCATTCAACAGCTGCAATGTCAATGAGATATCACCAACGAGACCCATCTGGTAACTACCCACAGCACCATTATCTCCTATATCTTCACTAGAGATATCTATTTGAATGAATTTTACTCCAGAACGGAATCTTGGTTCTTCACCATGGTGTAATATCCAATTCAATCTTGCTCCGACAAGTATCACCAAATCAGCATTTTTCAAAGCTAAAGACCTCGCTGATGAGGTGTTTAAATCCGAGTCGTCCCCAATGACACCTTTACCCATTGGAGTCGGCAAGAAGGGTAATTGATGTTCAGTGACAAACTGTTTAACTTGCTCTGAAGCATCTGCATAGCAACAACCTTTACCGACAATAACCAATGGTTTCGAAGCAGTCTTGATCGACTTTGCCAGCAATTTGATCAATCTTGGATCTGGAGTGAATTTATGTGTACCAAATTTCATCACTGTATCGTCAATAGGTTTTAATATCTCATTAAACTCCTCTGGTGAGATAGAGTCTTGAATGATATCTGCGGGGAGATCAACGTATGTGGCTCCCGGTACTCCAACCAAAGCACTTTTCAAACTCTTTTGCATCAACATCGGCAATTGACCAACTTCTCTAGGCCTACAACTGAATTTCACATTAGGTGCCAAATATGTAACTTGATCTAATTCTTGGAATCCACCTTTATAAGTCTCTGCACTTGATGTAGAACCAGCAATCACCAATAATGGCCAACGGTTCACCTGTGAATTTAAGATCCCAGCACACGCATGTACAACACCAGGACCACCAACCACTAAGAGAACAGCTGGTCTGCCAGTGAGGTATCCATACAGTGAAGCAGCATATGAGGCAGATTGCTCATTTCTGAAAGACACGAACCTGACTCCAATTTTGATCAATTCCTCTGCAACGTCGACAACTGGGATCCCCACCAACCCGAAAACAACCTCTACACCAAGCCTATGTAATACTTGAGCTATCAATTGAGCGCCTGTATATGTCATTACTAATTTATCTCTCTGATTAATTCCTTTGTACAAAAAAAAACAGTGAAGAGAAAATAAATTTTAAAATTACCATAAATCAATTTTATTGATCTTGAAGTGATATTAAATAACGAATATATACTAGAGTTTTAGTATCATGTCTGGATTATCTCATCCGCCACACGTGCAGACGATGAGCTCTTCGGAGACACTAGTGGGAGCGAATGGAAATTCGGCAATGATCTCTAATAGTCATAAATCTAATATTGCAGTAAACGATCTTTACAAGAGGACAGAAGTTATTGGTAGAGGTAAATTCGGAATTGTTTATAAAGGTTATAATAGGAGAACGAATCTGGTGGTAGCGATCAAAGTGTTGAATTTGGATACTGATCAAGAAGAAGTTAAAGACGTGCAACAGGAGATTCTGTTTTTAAGTCAATTAAAACAAGCACCTAATATTATTCATTATCATGGATCATATTTGAGTGATACCAAGTTATGGATCATTATGGATTACTGTGCCGGTGGCTCGGTGAGAAGTTTGTTGAAGCCTGGGAGAATAGAAGAGAAATATATTGGTGTTATAGTGCGAGAATTGTTAATAGCTTTACAATACGTCCATAGAGCCGGTGTTATACATAGAGATTTGAAACTGGCTAATGTCTTGATCACTAGAGAGGGTAATGTGCAGTTATGTGACTTCGGTGTCGCTGCACAGTTGACGTCAAGTGCATTGAAGAGAACCACGATGGCTGGTACTCCCTATTGGATGGCCCCTGAAGTTATTATGGAAGGTGCCAAATACGATGTCAAAGTGGATATATGGTCTCTTGGTATAACGATATATGAGATTTCAACAGGGAACCCACCTTATAGTGATAAAGACGCCATGCGGGCAATGCAATTGATCACCAAGTCGAAACCACCAAGATTGGAAGGAAGGAACCATTCCACGTTATTGAAAGAGATGATTGCATTATGTCTTGATGAGAACCCAGATGAGAGACCCACTGCAGATGATTTACTCAAATCTAAATTCATCAGAGCTCATAAGAACACGCCAAATACTATTTTAAAGGAAATTATATCAAGATATTTATTATGGAGGGAGAAAAAATCTTCAAGAGATAGTATGGCAATGTATGGAATGGATGAAGAGATATTGGAAAATAATTCTAATCTGAATATTTCAGGTGTGGTGGAGGATGATAGCTTGGATTTGAAATGGGATTTCGATTCATTGAATTCAAGTGAATATATAATGGAAAATGATATTAATGTGAATCAAATAAGTCACCCGCCAGAGTATGGAGAAGAACTTTATAACGATGAGGAAGAGTTTATGATGACAACGGACCAACAGACTTATATGACAGGGAAAGACGGCCCTGGTGCGAGAGAAGACTTCACGTTGAGAATGACAGGAAGCGCTACAGTGGGGCACACTATGGGTACTAGAAGAGAAGCACCAAAGTCGTTGTTACAATTATTTGAAGAAGAAGAAGAAGAACGCGGAGATATGATGGGTCAATTACAAGCACCGAATAAGAGTGAAAATGAAGTCGTTGATAGTCTTCCAAAACTTCCAACTATGCCTTCCTCTAACGTGCCAAGATCTGCTTCACCGATGATCGAGATCCCTAATATGGACGATATCACACTGAGTGAACCTCCACCAAAGGCAAGATCTAGAGCTCCAACGTTGTCACACACTCAAAGTGCCGCTGCTGTGTTGGGGAGAGCCACTGGTGAAATGACTGAGATACCTACAAATATCTCAAGAAGACCCACAATATCTCTGCTGAATACTCCGGTCTCGGCGTTACCACAATCTGGTTTCCCGGTACAATTCCCACCAAATCTTACCCAATCAACATCATCTTTGTCTGCTGTAAGTGGCAGAACTCCATCTCCAAAAAGACAAGCAGCCAATAGTACAGACGCTGTTAACCTTTCACCTCAAAGAATCTCTGGAATGACTCCATCTAGCACAATGAAACCATTACCGTCAAGTATCAACATGTCGGCGTTATTACAACCGATCAATAAACCATCCAGTGACTTAACATCACATGTGGACCCACTATCAGAGAGATCATCACCAACTCCAATAACATCAACACAGAATCCTAAAAATAAAAATATCGCCAATTTGCATTTAAATATGCCACCACCAACAAGTGCATCACCAAGTTTACAAGCATTAACGAACACGGATATCAGCCGTCATCATCCACCACATCCACAACAAAGGTCACTGTCCTCAACGTCATCACCTGCACCTAGAGACGGTGTCAGGATCAATCAATTCGGATACGATGCTGCACAGGCACTGGCTACACCGTTAACGATGACTCCATTGAATGAGAAATCTCAACTGAGTGCAATGAATGCGTTCCTCAATGGTCCTCCTACAGGAAGTATCACTCCACCAAGAGAATCCCGTTCAAGAAATGGAAGCACCGTGAACTCGATAACGCCAGGCACTGCATCATTCTTTTTAAGTAAAGATGAAGCTAAGAAATCTAAATTCCCTGAGATGCCAGTTTTCCAAAACAGTTTACTCTTAGAGAATACAGAAGATTGTAAACAGAAATTAATAGAAGAGATCGATGCCTTGACTACGAAATTTATCATGCTGATGAACACCATGGAGGAAGATGTCACTGTGTATATAGAATAAATGAATATTATAATTTATATGAGAAAAAAATTGTAAAAGAACAGATATTGTAATTTTATTAATATATTAAGGTAAAAGATGTCAGGTAGAAGTTATACAGAGGCTATACGATTGGAAGACCAACCTGTAGCTAATGAGGAGTTCGAGATCGTGTCAGACACGGTGTCGTCGTTGTTATCTAGGATAAATAACTCGATACTGCAATTAGAAACCAGTTTAAGTAAAGTGGGCAATGTCAATTACGGCAAGAGTGTTAATTTAATCAATACATTAATATTAAATTTCAAGCAGTTAAATACTACGAAGAATGAATTAATATCATTTGATGATGACTTATTGAATCATAGTGAGATTTTTGCAAAGGAGAAATTGTTATTAGAGATAAATAAATCATTAAAGGCATTTAATAAGTTGCAAACGGAATTCACCGATTTAGAGAAGGATGTTAATAATTCACAACAACAGAAGTTGGATCAAGGTGATCAATCATTATTAGATCTTGAATCGGAATCGACGGATGACCAAGTACAGTTACAACAACAGCAACAACAGTTTCAAATAGAGTACGATCCTATCAATGCAGAAGAGATGGAGTATCAGCAAAATTTAATAAATGAACGTAATGTCGAGATCCAGAATATCTCCAGCTCGATCTTGGAGATCAATGAGATTTACCAGGATTTGAGCACGATGATCCAAGATCAAGGTATGACGATCGATAGTATTGAGAATAATTTGTTTTCAGTGGTGAACGATACAAGAACTGCGAGAAATGAGTTGGTTAAACTGAATAATTATCTGAAAAGGAGGAATGGTCGTTGCTTGTGGTTATTAGTGATATTGACTATATTACTTTTAATGATTATATTACTCATAGTTGCTTAGAATTTAATGCTTTTTATTTTATAGGTTCAGTTTTATAGGTGTTAGCTACATTAGGTGTAAATAAATTTTAATTTTAAAATATACAATAATGATAACGAATGTAAAGAGCCAGCGATTATAACAAATAAATAAAATGGCCAGCATCAAGTTAATTTGAAAACTTCTTCAATATATTGTCTTACAATAATTTCACCTTCTTTAAAATTTTTATCCCTATGTCTCACGATCGCAGCGGCATGGGTAGAGTTAGTTAGTTGAATATAAATAGGGAACTTCTTCCATTGTAATTGATTCAAGTTCTTGATAATATCGTACTGTGCTGGAGAATTGAAATTTAATTTGAAATTATCTAACATCATCGCGATATTTTCAGGTAATTTATGCTTTTCAGAATAAGTACCATCGTTCAAGTCAGATAGCGGGATACTTACGGTCTCCATATCCGATTGCTCGATCTCCTTATCGAATGAAAGATCTTCATCTTTAGAATTATGATTAAACCAGAATGCATCATCTTCATTATAAATTTTTTTACTCATCATTGCATCCCAAACACTTTCCATTAATTCATCAGTTTGGTCTTCCAAATTCTGTTCAATGTTCTTCTCCAAATTTTCATACGTTTGACTCAACGTCTTGGACATCGAAGGTCTCAGTTGTACTTTATCATCCGCGTCGGGGTCATCGACTAATTGATACAATTCCAATAATTGTCCAGCATCACTTTCTCTCAAGACTCTGAACCCTGAAGTGACTTTTTGGATCAAGCTCGGGATAATGAAATAACCCAACCATAAAGGCGCATAGATGAAGATATTGAAAAGAACCATAATCCATTTAAATTTCCTCTTGAAGAAATTTTCAGCAATATCTGTGGCTAACATACCTGGCTCCCGATCAGAGCTCATAATATTCTCCGCAATGGGGTTACGTGAACTTTCAGTATAAACTGGTACCCCACATGTGACAATCTTGACAGGTTTATTGATATCAATAATCAAGGGTTTCTGTTTCCCCAAGAAGGAAAATTTGAATTTATTACCGTTATGGAAATTAATCACTCCAGTTCTGTCAATCTTGATCCTTGGGTCGACATCCAATGCTTCAAACATGTTCATCATCGAGATCCCTGCGGTCCACCATGAAGTTCTCTTATCGTTGACAACGTTAGAATACAACGACCTGTATTTAAATAATTTCAAACTCTTGTAAAAAATCGATGCTGGGTTAGCCATTAATTGCAAAAGCGGCTGTTCATTTTGTCTTGCCCAATCAGTCAAGGAGACATGAGAATTATCCCTGGAGACTAAAGGAGTCGTGTTCCCATTGATAGCCTTAGCCTTATCTAATAAAAACATCTGTTTACCAGTGTTCGCCAACAAGAAGGGGACTAACCAATTGAAGATCCTGATCGAGATGCTACCACCTGGAGTCAAAGAGCCGACATGTGGAGTGCAAAATGTGGTGAAATTAACAGGTTCGATAGTGTCGAAATAATGTTTATAATATAATATACCAATAGCATAACGCGAGATCAATCCACCTAGCGAGTACCCGATAACTGACAATTTCACCACCCGGCCATCCTGGTTCAATCTCTCGATCTCGATTTCAATCTCCGAAGCTACTCTCTTCCCGCAAATATCTATCCCGTCATACGTTTTGTAACCTTGATTAGAGCCAGTTTTGTAAATGATAAGCCTTTCACGTGTAGATTCCTTATTGAAGTAGTCTTCTAATTGATCCTTGACGTAGTTGAAATGCGAAAGGTTCCCCCAAAGGCCATGAACTAATATGACAAGATGATATTCCATTTATATTTATTTTGTTTAATTAATTTATAGGTTTTTGTACAGCCGATTTCATTTTCGTAATTTAAATATGAGGCAGGATTAATGCCGAGAAATATACTTTGGAGAGATGTACTTAAGTGGATCAAATTAGAGGAGATCGGTGTGGATCTTGGTATGGAGATCCACATAGAGATCATTACATAGCATTACAGATCTCATTACACAGGTCAATACATAGCTCATATAGCGTATTTATACCCTTATCGCTTATCAGTTGCTTATCTATTTTTCCAAGGGACTGCGTTTTGAAATTTAATTGGATAATCTGATAGGACACTTATTAGATTTGTGATAAATTTACAGTAACTATGATATCTATGATGTCTACGACATCTTTTATCTAACTATCTATATAGGAATATTATAACTTTTTAATAAAATTCAAAGATTAAACACTGATTATATCTCTACCGAATAAACCTCTCTTAAACCAATCCATGAATAATAAGACTCTAGTTCTCATACTTACACTTTGAGCAAAATAGATACCACGCCAAAGGTACATAGCCACGATACCACCTACGAATGAGTGACCGGAGAAATCTAATGCGGCAGAGTTACCAATGTAAGCTAAGGAACCTAAATGATGGTACCTGAATGGTTTAGCGATAGCGTCATCGATATCACCATCGACTATATCGTTAAGAGTCAAGGAGTTGTACGATCTTACCAATTTTGATAATTTCTTACCCAAGTATTTACCCTGTTGATGAGCTCTTTGTGCTGTAGCAGGTAATGATGTCACCTTGGAGTCAACTTCTGTTAATAATAATTTAATTTGATCAAATGTTAATTTACCAGTGTTGTCTTGGTCGTATTTACCGATCAACTCGTCCATTAACAGTAAATTCTCCTTAGCTAAGGGATGTTTCTCCGAGATCTTGTATGATAATTCTTTAATTTCTTCATGTGTTAATAACAAATGCTTAATATCGTCATCGGTAATAATTTGCATTTGCTTATTTTCAAAATGCTTACCAACGATGAATCTTCTAATGTACTCGGTGGTGTTATCGGCAAGATCAGTTCTCACTGTGGAGCAATCCCCGATCAGATAGACGTCACCTAATGGGGCACCGAGAACTCTTAAATGTGGATCGGTCTCAATGGCTCTTCTATTCTTTTGCACGTAGTTCAAACTCTTGACAACTTCTTGTGCCAAGGGGTTTTGAGCAACACCAGTGGACCAAAGCACCAAGCCGTAAGGTAATTTTTTCAATTCATTTTCACCAGTCTCTGAATTCTTTTGTCTGAATAAGACTCCATTTGGTGTAATTTCAGCGACTCTTGAATGGGTCAAGACATCGATATCGTCTTTCTTGAATCTGTCCATTGCATACTCGGAGATGGTCTTATCATAAGTGTTCAAGATATGAGATCTTGATTGAATAATATGAACACTAACTTCTTGTCTCAAAATCTTTGGGAAATTACCTAAATCTTCATTCAACAAATCACTAATTTCCGCGGCCACCTCGGTACCTGTTGGCCCAGCACCACAGACGACGAAGGACAATAATCTCTTACGTTCATCTGGAGATGTAGTAGGTAAGGAGGCTAATTCTAAATTATCGACAATTTTTTGACGTAATCTCAAAGCATCTTCTGCGGTTTTCAATTGATGACAGAATTCTAAACCCTTGACACCGTGTGAGTTTGAAACGGAACCGACACCGATGACCAATTTATCGTATGGCACGTAAAATGATTTAGTTTCACCTAATTGAGAATCGAATGAGCTGACTTTAACCAATTTTTCACTGAATAAGATTTCTTCCAGCGAGGCTTGCAAGTAGTGACCGCCGATGGCTTGGATGATAGATCTGATAGATTCACACAAGGATTTGATCTCCAAGGTACCGACAGCGGCACTTGGTAACATTGGAGTGAAAAGGAAGTAATTTGTTGGAGACACAACGGTGACGTCGTAATCACCTGAATTTAACTGGGTCAAGACACCGACACTTCCCCAACCACTACCTAAGATGACCAATTTAGGCTTATGTCTAGTTTGGTCTTTCTCGTCTGAGTCATGGGCATCCAAATTGGAAGTCAAGATTGGTAAATTCTCTGGACCACCAATCTTTGGGAACAACAGTGCTTCACTCACGACTAAATTGGATAAATCTTCATGACATTTGGTGTAAGTGGTGTAATCGTAGATGAAGAACCCGACTAATAATACACCCACTGAGGAACCCATAACACCAACAAGAAGAATCGAATTCTTTGCAGTCTTGTAAAAAAATGAATCCTTCCAATGACCATCTTTCTTCAGTTCTACAGGTATCACTTCTTCCTTGACCAGTTTCTGCCACTGTCTAGCTACATGGTGGAACTGTGACAGTGGTTTCACAATAGGAGATGACTTCACTAATTGAGTCGGAAATTTTAACTGTGTGGAAAGTCTCGGACGACAATTCCAAGTTGATCTTGTCAGGGGACGAGACAATAAACGAAGAAAACTCATTTTAATCCCAATTGATGAATCTAATAAATGATAAACATATATCTATATATATCTATATATATATATATAATTAAATTATATCAATATAATTATAAAAATTGTAATTGGGACAACTTGTTTAGTATTAAGTACTCGTTGAGTGGTTTTTCACCAAAACAAAAATTTTACAAAAAATTTCTTTGTTAAGTATGGGAGTATTATATGTATGTGTGTATGTGTCTTTAAGAGGGATTATAGTGAGATCGAAGTAGTATAGTGTGCTCGTTAGTGTACTCGTTACGAGTACACTATAGAGTATGTATTACGGTTTGAGTGGTTTGAGTTACGGCATTCGGTGTGTACGGTATACACGGTACGTGTATACCGTGTTGTATAGTATATGATATACCGTATACCATGTAGTGTAGTGTACTCTAACGAGAACACTATAGAGTACACTATATAAGGACGAGATCGGGAATGGCATCTCAACATGAGGCAGACACTGATCCATCGAGAGTTTGCCAACGGTCGGACTACTGTAGTACCTTGACGCACCTCACATTCACGGATAATTCAGGACATCATAACAGATACTGCATTATATGACAAGAACTAAGAGACATCTCTATAGCTGTCTGTATATAGAGCACAGGCCACTGTCATGTCATGTCATGGTCTATAGTCATTATATTAATTGAAATCTTATATGTTGTAGTTGTTATAAAAATTTTCCGTAATTCGTTGTTGTAACATGAGAGACAGATTACACCCCTATGGCAATACCCTACTTCGGATTAGTTATTCACTTGGCTCCTCAATACTCACCGGTAAGGCCGTATGTCCCTCATGAATATGATATAGCTATCCCTACACAGCTATACCGTTGTACTCTATACCTATACCTATATCTATACTAGGTACATCTACCTATACTTATACCTATACTTATACCTATACTTATAAAGATACCTATAAAGGTACCCTTTAGATACACTATGCTAATCCTAATACTAATACAAGATCTATACTTATACTTATACTTAGAGAGTTATAGTTATGCTCATACAGTTCTACTCATATAGTGTAGATCTACAGTATATAAGTTTATACCTTTATATGCATGTACTAGAATTGTACATAGATATAACTATAGATCTGTAAGTATACTTATAAATACACCATAGAGGACATCTCGACTCAGTTATACTTTCCTTTACTTAACTATACTAGTGTTCACCTGAAGAACTTGACCCACTTTTACACTTTTACTTATACTTATACCTATGTGCAGTTATAAACTTATACTTATACTTATACTTAGATATACACTTATACCTACACCTATAGAGCTATACACTCTAATTATAACTATAAAAACAAGACATATAGGTATATATACAACTAGAGTTGGATTTGGAAAAGAGACTTGTTTACTTTGAGCTATCCCTAAACATATGGTGACTCTTCCACTTATACACCATATCTATGCTTATACTTATGCAATCTATAGCTGTACCATTAACTTATATACATACACATACACTTGTACCAGTATACTTAGAGTCAATCACTTCCACTTAGACCTTTTTTTTACATATACCTCTATCCAGACTTAAAGCTTTATTTTCACATACATAAACTAGAGATGACTAGAGATGACTAGAGCTGTACCTACATTTATATACTTATACATATAGATACACCTTTATACTAAATACACTTAGACGTGTTCTTATAAGTATAATGATACTCTAACCCTATACTCTATCTCTCTACTCTATACCCCATATCAAATCTCTAATACAATATATATAATATATAATTTGAAAAATTTTCAAACGCAAACACTTCACAAACAACGCCAATGAGTGATTTACACGAGCTTTGCTACCTCCACAACAGACCCATCACTGCTGTGGAGTATATCGACCCTTTGAAGCTGTTATTGAAACTGGGTATCCCCTCTACTTATACTTTAGAAGAAGCTTATAACTATGAGAACGAGATAGATGAAGAACCTAAAAGTACTACTACGCCTTTACATTTAATTTGCGAGTCTATTCCGTTGGATTATACCACAGAGGAGTCACAGGTGATTTTGCAAATGATGGAGCAGTTGTTTTTGAGAGGTGCAGGTTGGTCTTTGCTTAATAAAGACGGTGAGACCCCTGGTTGTGTATTGGAGAGGAGAAATTTAGTGGGGACGCCATTTTGGGATGTCATTGTAGATGCCGGTGTTAGAGCTGAGATGTTGTTGAGGAAAATGGATGACATCGTGGAGTTCTTAAGTGATGGGGAGGAAGTGATTGAGCAACCAGTTGATCAAGATATAGAGCAAGAGACCGAAATAGAAGATACTCATACAGGTAACATACAAGATGCATCAAATAATCAAGAGATATATTTAAAATCCAAATTGGAATATAAAGATGATTCACTTATAACACAAGACAAAGACGGAGTGATGATGCAATGGGAAGACAACTTGATGCACCAAGGTTGCCAATCACTTTTCAAAAATTCTCAACACGGCGATGATGTAAATATATTGAATATCGGATTCGGGATGGGCATAATCGATACGATGATCCAGTCTCGCCACCCTACGAAACATTACATCTGCGAGGCACACCCGGATGTGTTAGCGAAGTTGAAACAGGACGGATGGTACGAGAAGCCAGGTGTGGTGATCTTGTCGGGGAGATGGCAGGACACTTTACCTGAATTGTTAAGCCAAAATGTGTTCTTCGACGGGATTTACTACGACACGTTCAGTGAGCATTATGAAGACATGTTAGAGTTGTTTGATCTCGTCGTAGGGTTGTTGAAGCCCGAGGGTGTGTTCAGTTTCTTTAACGGGTTAGGTGCTGATAGATTTATCGTTTATCAAGTGTACCGGAAATTAGTCGAAATCGATTTAAACAACTATGGATTGCAAGTAAAATTCACCGATTTGCAACCACACGAGGGAACACTCAAGAGTAAAGACCAGAGCGTGTGGAAGGACATCAAGAGATCATATTGGAATTGTCCAGTGTATTATCATCCAGAAGTTGAATTTATGTAAGATTTATAGAAAAAAACAACACAATAGATTTTATTATTGTAATAGATAAAATATTTTATATATTATAGAGATACACAAGAGATGTTCTCAAGATTCGGGTCAGATAGTAATGGATCTCCCGATGGGATCAATAGTAAAGCTGCCAATTTGATAAAGATGGCACTGAATTCAGCTCAACTGTTTACCAATAATGGGAATGGATCAAGGCAAGATTCAATAAACAAGATAACTGATGAATTATCGGCTAATGGGAAAGTGCTACACACGAAGACACCTGATCTGGACCTGATGACACAGCCTGAGGATGTGGAAGACGACTCGGAGACCAGGACACCCACTAAGGCAGAGATTATAAGTGGGATCGATATATCTAATTTACCAATCGAAGTTAAATCAAAGATGAAAAAATTTGCTAAATATGAGCAAAAATATCCGATATTGTTAGATGCTTATAAGACAGAGAAGCATAAGACTAAATTGATCACGGATTTTGAAAAATTATTACAGGAATTGACTCCGTGTTCATCGATAAGCGAAAGTGCGATATTGTTTCAGTACTTGAATGATTTGAAAAACAAGAATGATTTGATTAATTTGGAGTTGAAAAAGGTCACGGGGGATTGTAATTCCTTGAAGGAACAATCTAAGCTGCAATTGAATAAATTCCAAACTGTAATTAAGAATTTACAACAAAATTTATCTGTAGTGGAGAAAAAATTGGAATCGAGTGATGAGAAAGTGAATGATTTGCAGAAGAAATTGGTGATGAGTGATGAGAAACTGACTGATTTGGAAAAGAAATTGACATTGAGTGATGAAAAAGCAACTGATTTAGAGAAGAAATTGGTCACAAAGGATGAAGAAGTTTTAGATTTACAGAAGAAATTGACTCTACTGAGTGAATCACATGAACAAGTCGATAATTCACAAAATGAGGCATTAGAGAAAGAATTGACTGAAATTAAAGAACAATTAGAAACTCAAAAGAAACTCGTAACTGATAAAGAGCTGGAAATTTCACAATTAAAGGAAAGTAAAGATTTGGAAATCTCACAATTAAAACAATCCAAAGAAATTGAATTAAACAATTTGAAATCAGATATACTGAAAGATTCAGTAAATGACCAACCAATGTCCAAAAGCGCTAAGAAGAGAAACAAGAAGAAGAAGCAACAGGATAATATCAAGGAAACAGAAACCGTAATCGATTCCACAAGGGTAACAGATTTAGAATCACAATTACAATCCAAAGATGAGATTATCCAATCCAATGAAACAGCACTTCAAGAAAAGCAAACGCATATACAACAATTACAAGATGAGATTAATTCCAATAAAGATGAAATTGAAAATTTACGTGATAGTTTAAAATTATTAGGTGATGAATTAGTGCAAATCAAGAATGATTCAAGTGAAAAGACATTGCATATTCAACACACTGCACTGATCACTACGTATGAAAAAAATGTGAAGTCGTTGAAAGAGCAAATTGTCGAGTTAGAGCAAACTGTGAATGATTTGAAACTGGATAAACAAAACTTGGAGAGTGAATTGACAAATGTTAAGAGTGAAAATAATAAATTGTCACCATTGAAAGAGCAGGTAACACAATTAGAAGGTCAATTTGAAAACATAAAACAATTGAATGAGAGTCTCAATAATGAAAAGAAGATATTAATCAAAAAGAATGATGATTTACAAAAAATCCAAAATGATGATATTAATTTAAAACTTGAATTAAATAATTTACAAAAAACCATAACTTCAAAAGATAAGAATGTTAATGATTTACAATCTCGTATTAAATTCTTAGAAGAAGAGAAAAACTCTGTGAATGATAAGTATATCGAATTGAAAATTACTTTGGAAAATTTGAAAAATCAAATCAAGTCAAGTAATGAACAAGGTAATAAGTTAATGACCGAGAATGAGACATTAAAGGAAGAGATTAAGAAATTGAATTTGAAACAGAGCAAGATGAGTAATGAGAACGCTATATTGATCAAGAGCAGAGACGAGATCAAGGATAAATTAACGGATTTAACAAATTTGAAAAGTAATAATTTTGATCAAGTTGAGAATTTAACAAGAGTAAATGAAGAGTTGAATATGAGAATAAGAGAATTGACAAAGTCGTATGAATCCTTACAAGAAGAATTAAACGATTCTAGAACGATGTTGCAAGAGCGTACTAGGGAGACATCAACTATAAGGAAATTGTTAGTCGAGTTGGAAGAAGATAAGCAGAAGATTGGTCAAGAATATGAATCTAAATTTTTATTGAAAAACGATGAGATTGATAATTTGAAATTCGAGATAAATAAATTGAATAAGAAGTATAAATTGGAAATTAACGAGTTAAATGATACTTTGAATAAATTGAAAGATGAAATAGCTCATGGCTCTACTACTGCCAATCCAGTTATCGTTAAGCAACAAGACGGTATGAGTGAAGATTTGATGAGCAACAAGATCACGAAATTACAAGATCAATTATTAACAAATGAGACCAAATTAAAAGAAATTGAGAAGATGAATAGTATATTAAAGAAACTTAACGATGATTCATCGTTGAAATTTGAAAAATTGAACAAGAATTACAAATTACAACAATTTGAGATCAAAAAATTACAAAACGATTTAACCCAGAGGAAATCATCAGTATCGGAACCACCTAGTGAATCTCCGCTGAGTAAATCCGACTCCAACGATGAAGCCAAAGTATCGTATATCAAGAATGTATTACTCGGGTTCATAGAGAAGAAAGACCAGAGATCAAATTTATTACCCGTTATGAAAATGGTTTTACAATTGAACGATAACGATATTGACATATTAAATAACAATTTAAAATAGAATATGATGTATGTATAGATAGATAAATTAGTTATTTGCCCTTCAAGTGTCAAATAATGTCTTGTCGTTGTGATAATGTAAATTATCGCCGATCAGTGACTCTGAATTTGACGATCATGTAATTTGTAATTACTTATTTTGCTTTATATACATAATTCTTGTAAATTTAACCCAGTGAACGTTATAATACATGATATAATACACCTATATACTCTATATTTAACTCTATATTTAACTCTATATACCCCATACACCCTATCCCACTCTACATATCACATATTATCATAATAATTGCCAATCTAAGGCCCAAACCGCAACGAAAAAAAATAAAAAATTGTCATTGAGAAATCTTTGCACCCGGTAGGCAAACAAGGTCATATTGACTTTATCATATACGGTTAATATTATCTAAATATAAATATAGATATAGATATATTAAAGATAGACTTTAATTATTATATTCTTTTATATAGATATTGTATTTCAAAATCTTGGGATTTTTAATACAAGTTTTATACTAGTCAAATTCATTTACAAAAGATAAGTTGACTCTGAATTGGTCACTGTTTCAATTGGGGTTTTGAAATTATATAGATGCTGTTTGAAATAACAACATCATCTTTAGTACCCATATCCCATTCACAACTAAAAGAACAACATAAGCAAGAGATGTCGGATCCTTCCACGCCACCACAGGGTTCGATAAGGCAAGATAATACTGATGATGCCGTTAGTAATACATCCAGTCAAAAGGCTGTTGATATCGTCGCCAGAAGAGGTCCATGGCTGCCTGAGGAAGATAATAGATTACTCGACTTGATACTGTTATTCGGAGCCTCAAATTGGGTCCGGATATCGCAAGTGTTAGGGACAAGAACTCCCAAACAGTGCCGTGAACGGTATCATCAGAATTTGAAACCTTCATTAAACAGAACTCCCATTACTCAGGAAGAAGGTGAATTAATCGAACATTTAGTAGCTACATGTGGTAAGAAATGGGCAGAAATCGCTAGGCATTTGAATGGTAGAAGTGATAACGCAGTGAAGAACTGGTGGAATGGTGGTGCTAATAGAAGAAGACGTGCCTCTGCACAGCTGGACCTGGATATTGTACCACAACAACAACAGCAAATGATGGTGGATGATGAAAATCACGATAACTCGTATGTGGCTTTCAATACCAAGATCTTCACCCAAGATCAACAGCAACAACTGCAACTGATGAAATTTAGTCAAACTTCTGTACCACCACCAACACGGCCACCACCTCCAAGAAGAGCTGTATCTTTTGATTTCAAATATCCTCAACAACAGCAGCAGCAGCAACAGCCACCGTTACAACAACAGCAGCAACAGCCTTTGCAACCGGAACATTATCATCTTTCTAGTATCCCACGTAAGCAAAGGAAATTGATTGATGAACCTCATTCAAGGCGTCATTCAGCGGCTTATATGGGTACATCATCGCCGTTATCGCATCCACCTTCGGTGTCGTCAAGAAACTCATCTTTAAGTCATGAATTTACTGGATTAAATTCATATAACTCGTCAGATAATGAAAGTGTATCAAGAAGGTCATCATTATTAATCTCTAACACCAATACAGAATTTTATCAACAACATCGTAAAAATTTATCACAACATTCAATGGTACACCTTTCACCATCGTTCCCGCCACAACAACAATCCAGATTATCGATTTCATCACAACTGTCAACGAATATCAATTTACCTCCATTATCACCAACTTTCCCCAATTCAAGACAAAATTCTATTCCATCAGATAGATTACCTCCATTGGCTTTACCAGTTAATAATAATTTCAATATACCTTCAATGAACATTCCACCAATTAATTTTAATAATAATAACAATAATGAAATAACGAACAATACTAATAATACTTATAATAATAATTTAAATAACACACCACGTATGAATACAAATTTCTTCAAGAGAGAATTCTCATTCTCTAAATTAGACCAACAAAATAAATTCGAAT
The DNA here is from genome assembly GCA_030567635.1 of Nakazawaea wickerhamii. Classification (NCBI taxonomy): domain Eukaryota; kingdom Fungi; phylum Ascomycota; class Pichiomycetes; order Alaninales; family Pachysolenaceae; genus Nakazawaea; species Nakazawaea wickerhamii. Next base: position 933,556 of record JAJLSR010000003.1, read on the forward strand.
CACCATACCCATCACCGTCATTACCACAAACGCTGCACCATCCATTACAACAAGAACATTTACTGGACGATTCACCCAGTGGACCTACCACTGCTGTGGCCACGGCTGATGATGATGCAAATGATAATTCAGATGACGTCAAGAAGGCAAAGGAGGAAGACGATAAGAGAAGAATGTCAATTGCTAATCTATTAGGTTAATTTATTCAATTCGAAATGATGATGTTTTTTTTTATTTTTTATTAAAATTCATAAATAATTTATATATTAAATAACATTTTTGCATTTATTAGAATTAATTATTTGTATATTCATATATCACATGAAACTTGATGCACCTTCTCACGATACACTGTGTCACCATTTTTATTCAACTCGGCCCATAACTCAACCGCAGTCAACTCACCACCGGTAACACAACCAGTATCTAAACCCATAGTAAATTGATTCATATCTAAACCTTTTCTTGCATTATGCCCATAAAACACTTTTTGATAACTTTGTGATTCATTTAAAGTTAATGATCTCTGGTATTTGTTCCAATGCTTTGACCAACTCTCTGCACCGTCAATGTGTGGATCATCCGTGGGCACAGTGAAATTTGGCAGTAATAATGATCTGATACTTACCACAGTTTCAGGGTCTTGATCATCTAATTGTTCAACGTTCCACATTAATCCTGCATGTACTGCAATACCCTCGGTGGGTGAATCATCTTTATACCGTGTTTGTCTCTTATTCATATGTGCTACAGGACCCAATTGTGATATTAATGAACATTGAAGTAAATATCCTGCTTGTTCAGGTGTTAAATGCTTTGCGATTTTCATTTCATCATCTAAATCATAAAATTCCTTTGTAGTGAAATCATTTTCAATTAATTTGGAATCACTAAGGAATTCAGGTTTCCTTAATGAATGGAATTGGGCATACCTGTTCATTATGTATATTTCATGGTTACCCAATATGCATCCTACATCATTAGCAATAGCCCAATTTAATACCGCTGATGAATCTGGTCCTTTTGAAATGAAATCTCCTAAAAACATAACAAAATCTTTTTTATGATTAACTTTCATCTTCTTCATTAATTTGACTAACGGCTTATATGAACCATGTACATCCCCAACAAGTATTATTCTTCTTCTTGCTTCCTTTTCATGTTTCTTATGTTTCGTATTCTTGGTATAACGATAATTATCTATATCAAATTCACCCATCAGAGTATTCGCCTTCAATTCCAATGGTCTCAAATATACAGGGACAGAATTAACTTTTTGAATATCCAATGGTACATCTACTGCAGGTGGTACAGAATTAGGTAAATAAAATAAAGTATACCAACACAATGGTATCACTATTAACATAGCCAAGATATATAACAGCTTAACTTGAAGCTTTCTGCGTCTCTTCGTATTCTCTGAATATATCGACAAGTCATCCTCTTCATACAATTGACCATCAGTGTCGTCCAACAAGGGGGTCGTCTCTTGTGCCATTTGCTATAATATAATATATTAAATGGTTATCACACCAAATTTAACAGACATAATTTTGTTATGATGACTTTTTTTATTATTTTTTTTTGTTAATTTTGTGTTTCGGGAACAAATTAGATTATTTTAGTACAAGCGAAGAGATGCGCAATGCAATTCATAATTAACATTGCACGTGGAGTTTGAATAGAGAAGCAGCAGCAGAAGCAACAACATGACATGTATTAGATATGGAAATTTGACAGTGCTTTGAACCTTTCAAAATCATCGACATGAATGCTTTGAGCTCTACTGGTGTTGGGGAATTGATAGTTATGATTTTGCTGATAGTTGGGGTTGAATGATTCAATATTGATTCCAGTACCGCTGTGTGAAAGATTAGCAATGTCTTGTGACTTGTCATAAGGGTAATTCGGGGCAGTTTGAAATGATGGCACTCTCGATCCCATTGAACTGGATGATATCTCAGGGGATAAATTGAAAATAGTGGCATTGTTTTCATCATTAAGATAATTAGTTTTATCACCTTCAGGGGCGTAATATGGTATTCCAGGTAAACTCAGATTGCCCGCTGTCCTATAACTTTGCATTGATGATGACCCAGCAGTGTGTCTACCCGCAGAGGGGAAAACATCTCCAGTTGATGAGGTCTTTGAAAGCCTTTGCAGTTGTAGTTGTTGTTGAGGCTTAGCTGTGCTCGTTGCACCGAATATTCCTAAACTTATCTGTACTGGAGATATGAGATGAGGACTTGCCATTGATGCCATATCATTGGTTTCTAATTCATTAGGAACGGGGAAATTAGGAACACTATTGATATTCATATCTGAGTAAACATTTCTAGATGATGATGATTGACTTAATGAGACAGAATTGACAATTTCCGGTTCTTTGATATTGAGTTTGTCCAAGACCAGCAAGATCTCTTTATATTCAAGAGAATCATAACTGATTACATCTTCTTTCGATTCATCTATAGAGAGGGATAAATGACGATGTAAATCTTTAAAGCAATTCAACGACGTATCATTAAATAATTCCAAAAATTGATTTACCACCCCCATGCACAATGAGCTATCCAATACAAGTTGTTTAAGTTGAGAATCATCTAATAATCTAACCAATAATCCACAACAAATCTCGGACAATTTTAAATCATTTAAGCAAATATTATTGAAGAATCTGAAAATACAATAAGCTCCAAAACTGTCAAATAAATGAATTAGATTTGTCAATAATTTGGAATTCAAATTTCTTAATTTCTTGGAAGTTATATTAATATACCATTGAAATTCTGATTCTTTCAATTTAATATAACAGTTTTCAATTAAAATCTCAGAACACATTATGGATGTTACAATTATATCGATATATTTGTTTGTCATCTTATAATAAATTGTCCCCAGAGAATGATCATCTGACAAATTTGGATTATTTGAGTAAAGTTGATTATGCAATATAGCTTCAGTAAGAGTCGATACTTTAGTGATTGTGAGCAAGATTTGATCAAAATTTTGTAAATCTGTGCATTGATAATCTTTATCCTTGGAAGTTATCAAAATTGCACGTGAGATTGGGGGAATGGTATCAAATTCAAACATTTCTTTAAAAGTATTTGGGATTTCCACTTTATCCTTGAAATGGAAATAATCATCTTGTAAAATGTTATTGATCAATATATAATTCAACGAAGATAAGACTGCGATTATTGATTTTGTGGATTTTTGAGTCTCTTTGTAAAGTTTAAGAAAATCAGAACTTGTCTTAAGATTTGTGATATTCAAATCCAATGCAAGGGAAATCATTTGTATAAGTCCCAATTCTTTTAAATAGTCAATTTTAAAATTTTGATCAAGGGATTCATAAATAATTTTCAATGAAGAGTCTTGTGAGATCTTATTATCAATATATAAAATGGATTTTGAGTGATGTTGTGATATACTTTCATGTAATTGGTTCTCGAATTGAAGTTGACCGGTTAATTCAAGAAAATTTCTCACTTGAACTCCGATGAAGCCTTTATAAGTGATTTGACTCAATTGGGTTATCAACTCAGGCTGTCTTATTACAAACAAGCTAATCAATTCTCTATGAAAGGTACTCCTCTTTGGTAATAAGAGCGCCAGATTCAAAGATGGTATCATAGCCTGTTGAATTGACTGAGCATTGAAATCAGATAAACTGATAAGGACTTCACATATATTGGAAATGAATTGTTCTACACCGGTAGGAAGAATATAATTCATTAAATCCATTAAATTTGTAGTATCGGCCCCTTTGAAAATGTGAAATAGTGAAATTGGTCCTGGAATTACTATTGAATCCTTCTCTATTTGAAATAAATTTCTCATAAGATCTTTCTTCGAGGAGATGAACTCAACTATTTCCACAAATTTTGAAGATGTGTTCAAACCGTAAGAGATTAAAATCGAGAATAATTTGACCAATAATTGATTGTTTTCATATTTCAAAATGGGAGCATATCTAATAAGTTCCAATAAAGGTCCAAGAAAACTGGTGAAATTCCTTGAAATCACTTCCTGGAAATATTCAAATTCTTGTTGCTGGAGTATCAGTATCACTTGAGTATAATAACTCAAAGCCTTTTTGAAATGATTTAAAGTGAAGTTCTTAATGGAGACTAGTTCTTGTAAATGCTTCGAACAAGTTATCAAAGTCAGCGAAGAAAGCAGTTCCAAATCGTTTTTTTTTGAATGATATGAATCACTAGATATCTTTTCCAACTCATTAATGATCTCTTTTTGCAATGCAACTCTTGTGAATAACTTCGCCAATTCAACTCCTTCTTTTTCATTTTTAGAAGCTTTAAAGTCCTTCAATTTGTCTGAAAATTCTTTAGAAGATACCGATTCTCTGTTGTTTAACTCATTATCTCCGATGAGAGAGCTTGGGTTTATAAGATCTTCCATCACTTTGAAATATGTGTGTATCCTTATTACTATCCTTCTTGAACCAGTCCCTTTTTTTGTAATGAATGCAGAAAATGACTGTGAAAAACCAATGAAAACACAAGATCAGCTAATTAGCACCACCAATGATATCCAAAACTGCTCTATAACTGAATTTATAATTCTGTTTAGATAGAATTGAAGGATAATGATGGGTAATTGTAAAGATAAAAAGGGGACTCGTTTACCAATTAAAAAAAATAAATTATTTTTCTATGAGCAGCCTCACAAGATTTATATAATACATTATGACAAATCATTCTACCAAAAAGATAACACAAGGGAGTAAAGAAGCTCTCTATTAGAATAAATAATTAAGTCTCTATTACTAGTAGAGGTTTAACAAATGTTGAGATATAAAAAATATAAAAAAAATAAGAATGATTTTGCCCAGGATCGAACTGGGGACGTTCTGCGTGTTAAGCAGATGCCATAACCAACTAGACCACAAAACCAAGCTTATACTATGAAATCAAAATTATCACAATATACTGTCTTTAGAGATCCAGCTCTCAAGAGCGGAGTTTCCTGAGATGTATAAGATCCCAATCTACGATTAGATAGCCTTCTTTGCAGATAATTACTTTAAAAATATAATGACTCCCACCCATATATAGAAAACTTTTCAAATTTACCCTAGTTACCAATTTAGTTACAAGATAGGATAATTTTTATAATATGAATAATTTCATAAATTAAATACAATTAATCGGTCAATAAGACATTATTGCAAAAAAGAGGATAGAATCCATGTTAATTTTCCCAAATTTAAATGCCTCTTTAATATTATTGGTATGGTATGAATTGATTTTATAATTATATAACCACAGTTCTAATGCAAGATCAATAAATATCCCTTTCGGAGAGCATAGCTAAATGCGCAATTTAGCTAGTCAGGGGGTATATTGTCACTGCAATATTTGACAATTTAATTCCAAACACTTTATGGAAGAGTATGATCTCATCAGATTGTTTTGATTTGACTAGGAGCACCCACCTCTGTATAGATAATAACTAATAATAAAACAATCTCATGTCTTCGAGCTTAAAAGAGTAAAAAAACCATACAAAAGTTATAATATTTAACTCCACTATAAATCTCTTCTATGAGGTCATCTTACTTAATAAAACTAAATAGTGTCATGAGTGAAAATTTTACAATGCACAGACACACTAAAGACACAACGAGAAAAATTTAAAGCGAAAAAAAAAAGTTACACAGTGAGGGCATCGTTACGACCGGGACGGAGCTTAAAAAAGTGGCAATGAGCATCTCAAGATCTGAATATTATAATTTGAATATCTAAATCATATAAAGAAAGGATTGGAATTAATTTAAATCACCTTTTATTGAGCTCATTGTAGATAGATAAAGATGACAGTTAATGAAGTGGTGTGTGATTTAGAAGGGAAAAGAGCTGATGAGCTTGAACAATTATTAAAACCAGTACAAGAGAAGATCTTAGAATTTGTACGTAAAGCAGATACCACTGAAGGAGAGGTACCCTCAACTATTGGACCATCATTCACTAAGCCTGATGATATTCGAAAGATCTTGAATTTGGGTAAATTCGATTACAACGCGGGTGAACTGGATAATAAAGATCATGTGCTAGAAGTTGTTCAATCAGTATTGGATAACTCGATCAATACATGGCACCCGGGTTTCATGGACAAATTGTACGCTGGTACCAACCCTATTGGTGTCATCTCCGATTTGATCTTGAGTACTTTGAATACAAATTCTCATGTATTTAAAGTATCACCTGCATTGACAATTATTGAAAAATTTATCGCACATAAATACGCTTTAAAATTTGGATTCGATAATGACTTCTCAGGTGGATTAACTTTCCCTGGTGGTTCATGGTCGAATGTCACTTCGTTGCAAATGGCTAGAAGTATCTTGTTCCCAGAGTCAAAAGTCGAAGGTAATACTAAGAAATTCGCTGTGTACACATCGGTACATTCTCATTATAGTATCGAGAAGGCGTGTATCTTATTAGGTTTAGGACTGAAATCATGTTTCAAGATCAAAGTAAACGACAAGGACGAAATGGATACTGAGGACTTGGAAATTGTGATAAAGAAATCTATCGCTGATGGGTTCACCCCATTATACGTCAATGCTACATCAGGTACTACAGTTTTCGGCTCTTACGATCCATTAGAAGAGATCAGCGCTATAGCTAAGCATTACAATATCTGGTTCCACATCGATGGTTCATGGGGTGGTAATGTCATTTTCAGTAATAAACATAAATGGCATTTAAAAGGTAGTCATCTCGCTGATTCTATCACTGCCAATCCTCACAAGTTACTTGGTGTCCCAGCCACGTGTTCATTCTTGTTAGTACCCGATGAAAGAATCTTCCAAAAGGCTAACTCCTTAGATGCTCCATACCTTTTCCACAACAAGCTTGACGGTGAGGAGAATTTCGATTTGGCCGGTGGTACTATGGGTTGTGGTAGACGTCCTGATGCATTGAAATTTTATTTGGCTTGGTTGTACTATGGTGAACAAGGTTTTGAAAAGAGGCTTGATCACGCTTTTGAAATCGCTAATTACTTCGTCGCGAAGATCTCAGCCAACCCAGATTTCAAACTCGTGAGTCAAATGCCCTTACCATGTTTACAAGTTTGTTATTACTATTATCCAAACCATGACGCCCAAAAGGCTCATACCAAAGAGGAAAACACAAAGACAACAAGAATTATCGCTAATGAGTTATACAATTCAGGTAAATTCTTAGTTGATTATTCACCACATTCTGATAAATCCAGGGATGAAGGTGAATTTTTCAGAGTCGTTTTCAATGCTCCAAGTATCTCAAGTCATGTTATTGATGAATTGTATAATGATACCATTGAACTTGGTAAGAATCTTAAAAATTAGACAATATTTATAGAATAGAAATTATATAGATATGAGTATCCTATAGGATACTCTATAAATAAAACGATTATACATTTGTATTTAAATATGTAATCCATATCTACAATTGTAAAAAAGAAAATCAATTTAATTCTTATCAAGTGATAATCAAAATGAGTAACATCAAACTGGCATTGGTTATAGTTGATCTCCAAGAAGATTTCCTCCCACCCTCCGGATCATTAGCAGTGAAAGATGGAAGAACAATTATCCCATCTATAATAAAATTATTACACGATCACCAATGGTCAGCTATCATCACCACAAAAGATTGGCATCCTAAAGATCACACTTCATTCGCATCGAATCACGAGGGCAAGGCACTGTACTCTGAGATAGAGTTCACTCATCCATTGAATGAATTGGACCCAAAGACCAGTCTTCCACTCACAAAGAATCAAATCTTATGGCCTGATCACTGTATTCAACAAACACCAGGTGCTGAATTCGCAAAGGAGTTCATACCAGAATACGAAACACTTACCACAGAGAACAAGATTCCTACATTCCTAGTGAAAAAGGGTTATTTATCAGATAGAGAATACTACTCATGTTTCCAAGACGTTTGGGGTGTTCATAAGACAGAAATGAGCTCATTACTTTCCGATAATGGTATTACTGATGTCTTCTTTGTAGGGTTAGCATACGATTTTTGTGTCTTAAACTCAGCCATTGATTCTAGCAGGCTGGGATACAAGAGCTACGTCATCAAAGACTGCACTAAGAGTGTCTATCCAGATAAAGAACTGGAAACTGATTCCGTATACATATCAAACTCTGTGCAAATCATCCACCAGAGTGATCCAATTTTGAATTTTTGATAGTGTGGCAGATTAAGTAAGCACAGAGAATCTAAAAAAATTTTCTTTTTTCTTTTGTAGAAAAATTTAAAAATTCTATTTAAGAAAATTTAATTGTAGTGATAAAGTCATCTCATCATCAGAATAACATGTATAAGTCGACATCTACAGGTGGAGTAGCCGTATACCAGGCCGCGGGAGGGAACACCTCGAGACAGTTGCCGGACTGGATTGAAAAGAAACGTAAGAGAGCGTTGAAGAATGATCTGGAGTACCAGAATCGAGTTACATTGATTCAAGATTTTGAATTCAGTGAAGCTTCTAATAAGATAAAAGTGACACCAGATGGGAAATTTGCCATGGCCACGGGTACTTACAAGCCGCAGATCCATGTGTACGATTTCGAGAATGCTTCGTTGAAATTCGAGAGACATACCGATTGTGAGAATGTAGATTTTTTGATTTTGTCAAATGATTGGTCAAAATCTGTTCATTTACAAAATGATAGATCTATCCAGTTCCAAATTAGAGGTGGATTGCACTATACTGCCCGTATACCGAAATTTGGAAGAGCTATGAGTTATAATTTCCAAAATTGTGACTTATACTTGGGTGCTTCAGGCAATGAGTTATACAGATTGAATTTAGAACAAGGAAGATTTTTACAACCATTCGAGTTGGATACAGATTTAGGTTGTAACGCATTGGATTTAAATAAAGTTCACGGATTACTCGGAGCTGGTTTAGAAGATGGAACCGTAGAGTTTTGGGACCCAAGAAGTAGACAAAGAGTAGCGAAACTTCTGATCAGTGATCATTTAAGCGAATCTACAGAGATTTCCGATATAGCATTCAGAAATGATGGTTTAAATATGGCTTGTGGTACCTCAACGGGTAAGACATTGTTATACGATTTAAGAAACTCACAACCATATATCGTGAAAGATCAAGGTTATGGTAACCCTATAAAGAAGATCATTTGGCTTGATGAGAACTCATCAGACCCGGATAAGATAATGACTGCTGATAAGAGAATAGCCAAGATATGGGAAAGACATGACGGTAAACCGTTTGCTTCGATGGAACCAAGTGTTGACATTAACGATGTAGAGTACCTTAAGGATTCCGGTATGTTTTTCATGGCTAATGAAGGTATTGATATGCATGCGTACTATATCCCTGAATTAGGTCCAGCACCTAAATGGGTTGCCCATTTGGATAACTTGATCGATGAGGAGAGACCTTCAGAGACAGTTTACTCTAAATATAGATTCATCACTAGAAAAGATGTTGCTAATTTGAATTTATCTCATTTGATTGGAACGAAAGTGTTAAGATCATATATGCATGGTTTTTTTATTGATAATGAATTATACGATAGAGCTAATTTGATTGCTAATCCTAATGCATTCAGAGATCAAAGAGAAAGAGAAATCAAGAAGAAGATCGAGGAAGAAAGAGAATCAAGAATCAGATCCACTGGTGCCGTTACAAAGACTAAAGTTAAAGTTAATAAGGATTTGGCTGAGAAATTACAGAAAGGTTCAGGCACATCACAAATTCTTAACGATGACCGTTTCAAAGAAATGTTTGAAGATCCTGATTTCCAAATTGATACCGAATCTCATGAATATAAACAATTGAACCCTGTACTGTCCACGAAGGAGAAGGATATCGAAGAGAGACGTCCAAGAGGTAAGACCAACGCTGAAGAGTCAGATGACGAGAGAATGGAGTTGAATAACCGTGGAGGCTTATCATCCTCGGATGAAGAGTCCGGTTCCGACTCAGATGAATCAGATGCAGAAGAACAAGAAGAATTGAAAGAGGAAATGAAGGCTAAGCAACAGGCAAAGATTCAAAAACAATTACTGCAGAACCGTCGTAGACAAGAAGTTGAAGCTGAGACTGAAAAATTCTTATCTAGTATGAAACCTGTTGATCCATCACTTGTTGAGAATACAAAGAGAGATAAACATAATGTATCGTTCGGATCACAGGCCAAGAAATTGAATAAAGTGCATAAGAGTGACGCCATCAAGAGATCCAACACCAGGGTGCATAAGAACGCTAAGGGTGAACTGGAATTGACCTTCACACCATCTGAAAAGAAGAAGCCTACAAGGAAAGTACATTTCAATGATGAAGAAGGTGACGACAACCAAGACACTAGAGACAAGGGAAGAACGAGGCAAAGATTCGAGGGAAGGAGAAGGGCAAGTAAGAATGCATTTAGAGGTATGTAAAAGAATATGTATATTTTATTGTAAATATTATCATGATTAAATAAATAGAATATTTAACTTACAAAGATATATACACATAATACAAAAAGAAAACCCAATATTGTCAGGATAAGTTAAAATCTCTGAATAAATTTAAAACATTTAGCTGATAATGTTTATTTAAACAACAAGTGAAATTGAAATAGAAATAGCACACAATACATAAGGGCAAAAGTTTTTATCTTTTAATAAAAGGTGAAATTATAATGGCACAAGAAGAAGCAGTAACAAATAGTAATAATAAATCAACAAACTGAAATTTTTTGTGAGAATAAAACGTTCTTTTCATATATATTAATTAAGCTTGACGTAATTAGCAGGAAATATACCTTCTTTACCGTTAACTCTTCCAGTCCACCAATCGTCGGTGCTGTTGGATTTCTGTATGATGGTGATGGTGTCTCCCTTCTTGAATGGTAAATCTCCACTTTGTTGAGCATCGAAGCTGAATAACGCGGTAGCTGTGTTTTCACGAGATGAGGATTTTTCACCAAAGACTGGTTTTTCAGATGTAGGTCTGAATGGACCTTTTCTTTGTCCGCCATTCAAATGTGTCTTGGAGAAACGGCCATTGAGTGAATCTTCATCATCGCTGTAATTACTTCTTCTTGATGAAGGTGATTTATAAGATCTGTCATAGATATCATCTTCCCATGATGTTGGCTTCGACGAAGAGTGACCTCTCCTGGAACTGCCACCTCCACCGTTACGACGTGAGCTACTATAATAATTATCTTCATCATCTTCTTCTTCATCACTGAAATCATCATCGTATCTACTTGATGAATGTCTACCTGCGCTTCTACTACCACCGAATCTTGAACCTCTTCTTGAAGATTGGAATGAACTTGAATCTGAACTGAAACGCGATGGTATATCGTCATAATATTCATCATCACTGTAATCACTATTATCATTATCACCGAATACTCTTGAATCTAAGACTCTAAATAATGGTTCACATGCCGGTGGAGGTCTAACTTTACCAGCTAATATAGTTCTTGCCTTACAATTATCTCCATAAAATTTTCTATTTGCCTCCCTTCTTTCTACAATTGCAGAACCTTCCACTGAGACACCAGCGAATAAACCTTTAGTTTTAGAATATGCAAAAATTGGAGCCACAGCTTTCAATGAAGCAGAACCAGCCAGTTCTGCATTTCTACCCAATGGACCTGCGGCGACAGAGATGTTACCACCCAAGGTGACGGACCCGTATTGGGCAAATGATTTGACAGCTTCATCAGTATTTAAGATGAAGACAAAATCAGTTAATTCTGCACCAACTTGACCACCGACACCAGCACCTGCAGTGGCGATGGCGGATGGGGCGGACCACGAGCCATCTGGAAGCCTTGCGACAATGACACCACTTCCAGCTCTACCACTGAACAAGAAACCGGCTTTTAAGACACTAATAATAGCTAAACCCTTTGCATGTTTTAATACATTAACGGGGATAACTCTATCTGGACCAAAAGCTTGATTTGGTTTGATAAAACTGGAAAGGATCTTTGCAGCCTTGACACATTCGGATTTCAAACTCAATGGGATTGGATTACTGATACCCATCGTTCTATATATTTAATTCAATATTGCGAAAAGAACAGATACTCCCAAAAGGAAAAAACAAGTAATTTGTATTGGAAAGCTCAATAAGTTACAAAAATGATTCAATGTCACTTTTATAAGTCTTTATAACCGCTGATGACAACTATCTTGATGAAACAGATGACACTTTGATATTGATTGAAAGTGTATATGTTATATAGATAATTTATAAATCAATTGGGTCTGTCTGCTTAAATTAATTTTTTCAATTCTCTCTCTTTCCTTTGCCTTCTTTAAGTGTGTGTGTTCAGTGACAAAAAACAGAAATGTGTGCTCTGCCTGTTCCCGGCTGTTGGAATCACCGATGCCACTCTGTGAGAGATAGAGGCAAGGCTCATCACCGACGTTGGGAATTACAGCCTGATCTAAAGACCCTGCCATATCATCTATACAGTCTATATAGTTAGTTATCCTATAATATTCTGTAGTATTCTTATATACTCTTATCTTGTAGTACTGGATGATCATCTTGAGGAAAGGAAAAAAAAAAGGTGCAACACAAAGAGTTAATTAGATTGGCATAGTAGAGATACTTATAGGAGATACACATATAGCGGATACACATAGATGAATGATCCAGTGGATAAAGTGTTCGATACCACTTATAAAGTCTATCAACATTCAGTACAATTGGCACATAACTCGATCAACTTCATTAAGGATAAATCGGGTCAATTGGAAACTAATGTCTCATCGGTAATCAATAATTACCCACTACGTATGAAAGCGGTACCTGTTGTGGAAGTGCAAGAGCCTTCAGTTTTTGTCAAGAACAGGTCATGGGTGCTACTTGCGATGCTAGGTGGGCCTTTATTGCTGGCAATACTGATGCGTGGCTCTCAGGGACGTAGACAGAAGCTGAGGAGGGCGAATAAGTTACTGAATGGGGCCCGGTATGAGACAATATTGATTATTGGATCACCATTGAATCAATCCATCCAGCGATTGGTGAGTGATTTGAATCAAAGGGGGTTCATCATATACATCACCGTGAGCAGTGAAGCTGAGTTGAAAGTAGTAGAGCTGGAAGATTCTATCGATATAAGACCATTGTTAATCTCTTATGAGTCGATCAAAACGGTGAAGGAGGCAATGAAGAATTTCGAATTGATCTTGAATACTCCGGTACTACCATTCCCGCAGGGTGATGAACATTTGTTGAATTTGAAAAGTGTGTTGGTGATACCGGATTACAATCATTTCCCTAAAGGTTTATTAGAGGAGATCCCAGTGCTGGAATGGGAGAGAGTGTTGAATAATCAGTTCATGAAGATCATCAATTTGTGTTATTGTGGGTTATTGAAGATAATACGGAAGAGCAATCAGCAGAAGAGCAAGATTGAGAGAATTAATCGTGTCTTCTCAGACGATGAAGACGACGAAGAGGAGAAGGAAAATACCGTTAATATCGGAGGTGACACTAAACTCATATTCATAAATTTCGTAAACACTGTCAATAATTCACTGAAGAATTTCCATTTTGCTGAACAAATTTCAATATTATTAAAAGAGAAATTATTCAATTCAATTTACAATGATATCCAATATATGAATCAATTTGATATCCCACAAAGACCCAATTTGTTCGCCCAGTGGTTCTACCCAAGATTGAAATCTCCTCATTATATAAACATTTCACAATTAGTTATTAATTACTCACCAAGTTCCGCCACCCGCGGCAATGAGTCTGTTTATTTGACATCACCTTTGGAATCTCAATATAAGTTAACTAGATTCTCCTCGTTAGGGTTTTTCAGAAGGTACTGGTATAAGATCTACGATTTGATCTTCTCTGGAAAGAGTCATAAATTGAGTAGCACCAGATTACATCACAAGATTTTCGATATGGTTTACTCTACAAAAGCATTATCCAAGACTCAATTTATAAGTTCTCGTGGATTTCTATATGACTTATTGAAGCAATTAACAAATTAATTTACAACGTGTTATATCGTGATTTTGCAGATTACCAGCAGTGAAATCTTCAACGTATAATACACCTTTCCTGTCCAATATAAATAATTTATAACCGTCCTTATCGAATTTCAACGTAGCCGCTTCCCTCATCCTGTAAGCATTAGTGACCTCTGCGACGATCACAATCCTCTTATTCTCATTATCGTCCATGTGTGGGGAACTTAGAAGATACACTAACCCATTCCGGTCCAAGAACAGCACGGCGTCACCACGTGGACTCACTGCGGCTTTATGAATAGACGAGCCGACTTCGTCGACCCTGAGCAACATCAGCGGTTGTGCCACGCCTTGAAGACTATTAATCGAGGTGATCCTGGTGTCAATGATGATTGGTGATGAACTGAACGCGACACTGGTGATAGCCATTAATCTATTGTCGGGGAAGAAAGTCAAATCTGTGATACCCTCGCTCTCCAATGACGTATCGAGTGAACGTAAGGATTTCATTATCAATTTCGGTTCATCTGGGTTCTCAATAGATATTATAACGAATCTTGACTCCAACGCAGTGGAACATGAAAGGTACAACGAATTGGGAGAAAATTTCAAAATATTGATTGGATCACGATACGGTAACGTCACCGTGATAGGATCAACTTTGATCTTGAAATTATCCGTCGCTACACTCACCGGCTGGGGCGTGTCGTACGAGTCACCAGAGTCCAGCTCTGGGTCCCTGTCGGAGTCCAAGTACTCTAACCTCAACAACACGATCAATGCCTGTTCAGTCTGGGTGAATTTGTCCTTCCCCGTTATACCAACACTCACGAACCGCTCATCTTGTGAGATGTCGACACATCGTATGGGGAATTTCGAGTAATAGGTGTATACAGGTTTGCCCAATTTATTTAAATTAAATATCCTTAATATTCCTCTTGTGCCTGCTATAATTAAGAAATTATCTGATAATTTACAATACAAATATTCCCAATTCATTAACCGATCTTTGAATGCCTCATCCAAGTTCTTCTCATCTGCGTTGTGGTTGCTATTAGCTATTAATGACGATATCGAGGGTTTAGTCATGGAATCTGCATTGACACCGTATTCACCAGTGGATTTTCCCATACATAACAAAACAGGTGGCTGCGAAGGTTGATCTGGATTCATTGTGTAAATTTCAAATTTCTTAACACTTAATAACACAAATCTAGTTAAATTTGGTGATATATCTGTATTTATAAATAATTTAGAGTAACGTCCTTTTAAGAAAAATTTTGATGAATTTGTTGAATGTTGTATTTGCTTTCTGAAAAGTGGGAAATTCTTTGCATATAACATCTCCTTGTTAGTCATATTCGATTCCAGTGGCATATGGTGTGGTGATACGTTATTCGTCGCTGTTCTTATCGCATTGGTCAAATTTGATGCATTCTTCGGTATAGTGATAGGTGATGACGCTAAATTGGAGTCACTAGTATTACTAGATTTGAAAGATTTCAACGTTGTAGAATCGTTCATTGTCGCGATCCAATCTCCAACGTTACTCTCCTGTGGTGAAGTGCTATGGAACTGGTACAATGAGGACAGTGTCAGTGACACTGGAGAATTGGAAAAGCTCTTTGCATCTGGTGGTTTATTCAAATCACTTACCACCTCATGAAACGCAGTGAGCAATGACACTTTAGGCAGACTGGACTGCTGAGTGCTCTTCTTCGATGAAGATCTCCTTCTCTGTCTCTCTTTCTTCTTCAACATCAAATCAGAAGACTCAGACTCAATATCACCTTGATCCATTCTTTGTAACTCGATATACAACTCTCTCATCTGTGGAACCAGCGCCAATTGCGTCACACCTTGTTGGAAACACACCGGGCACGTGATCTCTAGCGAGTCATTTAACCTTGATAATTGGAAATATAAAGTCTCTGATATTAAATTACCACATGATAACACTATACAATCCAGTACTGGCTCATATACAACTTGATTAGTCTCTGGCGAGAACCTTGAGGGAAGCGTCAATAGGGTCTCTATCTTCTTCAACAAGTTGGCATTGCCAGAGCTCATCTTGATATGGTTGTATGATAGTATATCTGTTGTTCTTCCTTGTTGTAATACGGTTTTATCTATGTATCTGCTATCTCCCTTGTTGTAAGATGTGAATATTTTTCTTTGTTTCGTTCTTTCGCTGAATCCTTCCGCTGTGGGAGTGCTTGTAAGTGTAGGGCACGTGACTCTCTTAAGAGTGAGAAAAAAATTGAAAAACTCAGTCAGCAAAACTACGTGTAGAGAGATATATAGAGAAAAATATAGAGAGATATACTTAGATAATGCCTGATTATCAAGGTTTTACCGTTCAGTTGTCGTTGTCGGATGGTAGTAAAGTCAAGGGTACTATCTCTGAAGTCGACGGCAAGAAAATTGTCTTACAGAAAGGTATGTAGATGTTGATCTATTACAGGTTGTACTCAATACTAATACATAGAAATAGTTACATATATCAATACTGATCAGAATGTGAAAGATCTTACCGTTGAGAGTGGTAAGATTAAAGATTTGGTTGTATTGGAATTACCAAAATCTAAACAGGATCCACCACAGAGGAAGAAGAAACCGCTGAAGAAGCAAAAAGAAGTGCTGCCCGGATCTGCAATTACTACGGATCTGGAGTCGTCAGTAGTGCAGACTACACCGGTGCAAAGATCGCGTAAATCTCATTCACCAAAATCTGCTCATAGTCAAGTGAGGTCACAGAAGTCGGGTAAGAGGAGAGATGAAGAAGTTAATTGGGATGATTCGAACGATTTACCTGAATTTGATTTTCAAGAAAATTTAGCAAAATTTGATAAATCATCAGTGTTTGCCGAGTTATCACTGAACGATTCTATTGACCCATCTCAGAGATTAGTAGGACACAATAAGACTTCTAACGTGGTGCCACCTCCTAAGGCCAATTACGATATTCATGAGATGGTCAAGGAAGGATCCAACTGGGATCAAAATTGGGATTCGATAAAGACTAGTGACCAGGAGGCAATTGCTAAATTAACTTTGAAATTACATAACGATGCCATGCAACAACAACAACAACAACAGCAGCAGATACCATCAAGATTATCCACATCGACACCTACGAGTTCATTAGCTTATTCTGTTGTTAAAGATGGCACTACGGAGAAATTACCACTTTGTTCTCCTATTAATTTATTAGAAATTGAAAGAATATCACAAGATGAATTCGGGTATAATTCGTCATTGATCTTGGAGAACGCTGGACGTGGATTAAGTTCAGTTATATTGCAAATACTCGGTGCCCAATCGAGTAGATTAAATTCATCCAATGCTAAATTCAATGTCAATTCACCACCATTGGTATTACTCTTAGTGGGTAATAATAGAACTGGTGCTAAAGCCTTGAGTGCCGGAAGACACTTATCTAACCGTGGTGTGAGGATAATATCATTATTAATCAGTGATAACGACGGAGACGACGAATTAATGTCAATGATCGCAACACAATTAGAATTATTTGAGAATTTCGGAGGTAAAACGGTGTATAATTTAAACCAATTAAAGCAAATCTTAAGACAAGTTGACTCTCCATTAGAGTTAATTATCGATGGATTACAAGGTTTCGATACAAATTTATCAGATTTAATGGAAATTGAATTCACAAAGGCTATTCAAGTCATAGATTGGGCTAATAAGCAACAATGTTATAAATTATCAATTGACATCTCATCAGGTATCGATTCCGGATCGGGTCAATTAAATGAATTGAACTCGATATACATCGAGTCAAAATTCATCATATCTACCGGGTTACCATTAACTGCATTACTATACGCTTACACCAACGGATTAATCAGTGATAATATCCATTACCTCGTTGATATCGGGGTGCCTAAGAAAGTGTTCCAAAGAGGATCCTTAAGGAAATTCGATAGATCTTGGTTCGGTACTGAATGGTTCGTTAAATTAAATGTCAGTAAGTAGTGCATGTGGTTACCAATGTGTCCCAATGAAGAAATTTTTTCTTTAATATAAGAGTCAAAATGAGTTTATCAGTGTCAAATTGATAAAGTTATTATTGCAATATATGTAGATACTGTAGATTTAAAGTGATTGAGATATAATAAATTATTTGTAGTAGTATGTTTTTAGTATTACAAATGCCAAGGCTAATCTCCGAGTCTTTTCTTTATATAATGATATTTATAGCAATACTCACACCCACACACAACAGGCTCAAGGAAATAAACTGACAAGAGAAAAAAAAAGACAAAGGAAAAAAAATGATTGTAACAGAATTTTTTTAATATTCTGATAATCAATCTTGTGACTAAGTAATTAAATATAAATATATAAAATTAAAGATTCATTATAAATAATCCATAATTGATTATAATCAATTCGTACTTGAATTTCAGTATTGTTTTTTAAATTATCTTTATTATCCATATATCATCATATTAAATTTTTTTTTTTTTTAAATTGTTTAAAAATTTACGTGTGACGCCGTCGATAATTTGAATTGATAATTTCAATAATTAATTTATATTTTATTAAATTGGTTAAAATAAGGTCTTGAAGAAATTGATTTTTAAAAATGGGTTGCTGTTGTAGTAGCAATCGCCATTCAAATGATTCATCAAATCCAACTTTATTAGCTGATAATGAACGTGAAGCTATTTCACTGTTGCTACATTTTTTAGAGAATAGACCTGAAATTGATTTTTTCGGAGATGGTCCATTAAAAGCATTAAGTACTTTAGTATATTCAGATAACGTTGATTTACAAAGAAGTGCAGCATTGGCATTTGCCGAAATTACTGAAAAGGATAATAAAACGGTTGATAGAGATGTATTAGAACCAATATTAATCTTATTACAAAGTAATGATCTGGAAGTACAAAGAGCTGCATGTGCTGCATTGGGAAATTTAGCTGTTGATAATGATAATAAAGTTTTAATTGTGGAAATGGGTGGTTTAGAACCTTTAATAAAGCAAATGATGTCACCAAATATTGAAGTTCTGTGTAATGCAGTTGGTTGTATAACAAATTTAGCAACACAAGATGATAATAAACTGAAAATTGCAAGATCTGGTGCTTTAATTCCATTAACAAAATTAGCAAAATCAAAAGATTTAAGAGTTCAAAGAAATGCCACTGGTGCTTTATTGAATATGACTCATTCATTAGAAAATAGACAAGAATTGGTTAATGCAGGACTGGTACCTGTTTTAATTCAATTATTATCAAGTGATGATCTTGATGTACAATATTATTGTACTACAGCATTATCAAATATTGCAGTTGATGAAGTAAATAGGAAAAAATTAGCTGTAAGTGAACCAAAATTAGTTTCACAATTAGTACAATTAATGGATTCAGTTTCTCCAAGAGTACAATGTCAAGCAACTTTACTGTTAAGAAATTTAGCTTCAGATGCAACATATCAATTAGAAATTGTTAGAGCTGGTGGTTTACCAAATTTAGTTTCACTTTTACAATCAACTCATCAACCTTTGGTGTTAGCCGCTGTGGCATGTATTAGAAATATTTCTATTCATCCGTTAAATGAAGCATTAATTATTGATGCTGGATTTTTAAAACCTTTGGTGTCATTATTAGATTATACAGAAAGTGAAGAAATTCAATGTCATGCTGTATCCACTTTAAGAAATTTAGCTGCAAGTAGTGAAAAAAATAGAAAAGCATTATTAGATGCAGGAGCAGTTAATAAATGTAAAGACTTAGTTTTAAAATCACCAATTTCTGTTCAAAGTGAAATAAGTGCATGTTTTGCTATATTTGCATTAGCAGATGATTTAAAATCAAAATTATTACAATTAGGTATTATAGATGTACTTATTCCATTAACTTTTAGTAACAATGGTGAAGTTTGTGGTAATGCTGCACTGGCTTTAGCTAATTTATGTTCAAGAATTAATGATTATTCCACAATTTTAAAAGCTTGGAATGAACCAAAAGGTGGTATTTATGGTTTCTTAACAAGATTTTTACAAAGTGGGAATCCAACTTTTGAACATATTTCATTATGGACCATTGCACAATTATTAGAATCTGAAGATAAATCAATTATTAATAATTTAAAAAATTCTAATATTAAACAACAAATAACTACAACACGTCAAAATAATTTATCAACAGAAAATGAAATTGAAGGTGGTGAAGAAATTTTAAATTTAAGTGATCAAATCTTATCAGTATTGAGTTAAAATTGAAAAATATTAAAAATTATGTATAATTTCTCATAATTGAGATCCCATTTTCATTTCTTACATTTTATATGTGATTTTTGTGATTATTTTTGGAATGAATTACCCTTTCTCACTCTTTTTTTTGCAAGGATATGTTGTTTTATCAACCATGCCAATGTGATCATATATATTCGCTAATTCATTATAATCTTTGGTAAATAATCCATGTAGTCTTATTTGTATATCTCATAGTAATCATCGTCTCATCATAGATAAGAAAAAAAAATTATCAGGAGAATCTTCTAGGGCTTAACTATTATAAAAAACCTGACTGGCATCGCCTTCGCCTCTCAATTATAAAAATCTATACATATTTATCAAATTAAGATTCAATAGATAGATCATGACAGAAACGTTAGGACCAGATCTGATGTCTAGAAGAAGAAGCAGTTTAGGTATAGGAGATAAAGTGGAATTGCTATATAGCAAGTCAAAAGTGTACATTCACCCCACATCGACGTCAAAGGATAACATACCAGGATTTCTCACATTCACGAGACAGCCATTCAACACGTCGAATAATGATATTGTGATATCGTTCACTCCGGAGAATATGATCCACCCGGACGATTATAAGATATATCAGGAAGTGGATCTCGCTATGGTTGCTAATACTGCATTGAGTGCCACCGATATAAAATCTGTGCCATTGGGGCATAAATGTTATGTAAATAAACCTTTGATATCGTCAATAACGTCATACTCGTTTGGGATCACGGTGTCGAATTTGTTTTCACTTCAAGTGAGGCCACCATCTTTAGGTTGGTGGTGGGGGTCTATTGAGTTTAACTCTAGATCTGGGGAAAAGATTCCTGTGATTTACTTCCACGATGATGAGTCCCCTAGTACGCTAAAGGAGCAAGATTTGAGAAATAAGAATTTCAATGTATTTAGTGATGAGCTGGGTAATAATGAATTATTTTGGGGTGGTGACCAATTTTTGAAAATATTGAAAGAGTATTGTGTATTAGAGAGATCAAGCTTAGAGAAATCGATTTTCTTAGTCAATCCATCAAGTGAAGATCTAATGAATTTCCAACCTCCGGTGGTGGAACAACCACTGGAGAAATTCAATTTCAATGGATTTTTCAATAAGGCTAAATGGAAAGTACTAGAGACCATGGCAAATTTAACTAATAAGACTAGAGAGAAAGTTAAAGACGTTGTAGAGGATTCTCCGGAGCTGGTCAAGCAATTGCTTAGGAAACCCGAAGTGAGACAAGTCGGTGATGATTTTGATAGCGCTAGAGTTTACCTTGCCAAATGGGCAATGGCTGTGCAGGAGGATGCCGAGAGGTCAAGTAAGAAGATCATATTGGATGATTATTATACAACGATATTGAAGAATGAATTAGGGGTGGATAGTATTCAAAATGTGTTAACTCCGGAGGAGGCTGCAAAGACTAGAAGAAGGAAACCGGTGACTAAAGTGGAATGGGATTCATTTTTTGATCTGTCTGGGAGATTATCCATAACTGTCAATGAAGTTAAAGAACGTATATTCCATGGTGGATTAGATGAAGGTGTGCGGGCAGATCTGTGGCCATTCATTTTTGGAGTATATGCATGGTCATCATCAAGAATCGATAGAGCTTCAACGAGACGTAACCTTTTCATGATTTACTCTAAATTGAAAAATCAATGGGAAGATGATTATAAGAGACAAAAGGAGGATGAATTTTGGCAAAATCAGAAATTCAGAATCGATAAAGATGTGAATAGATGTGATCGTAAACTTGAAATCTTCAGGTACAACACCGAAGACGGGTTCAAGAATCGTGGTAACTCAGCGTCGCAAGAACTGCAAGAAGATGATTTCGATGTCGCTAATATCAAGAATCCAAATTTACTCATATTGAGAAATATCTTGATCACTTATAACGAGTACAATGTGAATCTCGGTTACGTCCAGGGGATGACAGATTTATTATCTCCTATCTTCTACGTATTGAGAGACGAGTCATTATCGTTTTGGTGTTTTGCTAAATTCATGGAAAGAATGGAAAGGAATTTCCTTCGTGATCAATCAGGTATGAAGAACCAAATGAATACCTTAAATGAACTTGTTCAATTCATGTTACCTGATCTCTATAAGCATTTAGAGAAAGCCGATTCTATCAATTTGTTTTTCTTCTTTAGAATGTTATTAGTTTGGTTTAAGAGAGAATTAGAGTATAAAGATGTATTGAAATTATGGGAAATATTATTAACAGATTTCCATTCATCACAATTTCAATTATTCATATGTTTAGCACTTTTATCCAAACATGAAAAGACCATAATGAAACATTTAGTTCAATTCGATCAAGTCTTGAAATATTTCAATGATCTCTCCATGACAATCGATTTAGATGATATCCTAGTGAGAGCAGAACTCTTATTCTTACGGTTTAAAAAGATGGTTGATATCATAGATAGAGAAAATCGTATTAAACGCGCTAAAGGTGAACCAGTTGATGATGATCCTGTTAGTGAAGAGTTACGTACTTTACTCAGCACGAAATTAGTCATCGAGAAAGAATCTCCAAGACCAGAGGGTCACAATGGTGGATAATATATATACTTATATATACATTTACAGCATATTAATCCATATTTCTCATCAATATATCTAAATAAATTCATATATGTAAAATAAATTTGCTTAGCAAAAAAATACAAAAAAAAAAATAAACAAATTTTTATTAAAATTAACAACTCAACACCACCTGCCACTCAATTACATAAAATAAAGGGGTAACACCATATAAGATCAAGTAAAATTAATATGTCAGAATTTTCTGAATTACCAGAAGAGCCACAAGTTGGTGGAGAAGACACAAGTGAAAGTGTCACTACAGAGAAGTAAGTGTTAACGTTTTATTGCCACTGTTGTTTATTGTTATTGTTTACTAACTCATTATCTGATCAGGTTATTTGTAGATTCAAACAATGTTCCATATAAATTTTTCATTTCACATGATGAACCTGATTTGACAAGGTTGACTAAGCTCATTGACGATAACGGTGGTGAAGTGTATAATGAGATCTCAGCAGATGATCGCGATAATCTTAATTCTATTATTGTTATTGCATCATCGTTAGATCTTGTTAAACATTTAGATGATTCAATCACGAGATTTTATACACCTGATTTCATATATAAATCTGTTGAATTAAATGCGACACAGAGATTGGAGGAGTATCAATTTGGTAAGGAATTAGTTGAGTTAGTTGAGTATAATCATCAAGTACCTGAAGGTGCAAAGAAAATGTTAAGATATGGGTTTACCGCAGAGGAAGATTCAATGATTATTAATGAAGCACGTAAGAATCCACGTATGGTTGACTCGAAATATTTTTTACAACAACTTCATAAAAAGATGCCTGATCATCCAATTTCTTCGATAAGATCAAGATTTAGAAATAGACTTAGAGATCAAATTAAATTTTTTTATAAAGTTAAGAAAAATGGTGAATTAATGAAAGATGATAATGGTAATTATATAATTGACACTTCAACCACTCATCGTGGGATCAAATCGGCATATACTCTGAAAGAGGATTATGTACTTTGTAAGATGTTATCAATGCAGACCCTTGGCCCAAATAAGAATAACGCAAATGAGATTGTTGTGACATCGTATAATATTACCAATTTCTTTGTTGATCTTAGCAGGAAATACTCGACACATACTTCGTCATCGTGGAGAGATAGGTATAGGAAATTTGCAGTGCCAAGGGGAATATTGAAATATAAAGATTATTATGAACTGTGCAAATTAATGAGTGATGAACCAGTGACGTTAACTTATTTCAATGATCAAGTAATGAATGCAACTAAACGTAAATTTGAACTGTTTAAACAAGAAAAGAAAAACGCTAATGAGGAAATACCA